>APFE030973283.1:142380-230245 GCA_000404065.3 Pinus taeda
GAAAATAATAGATTAAAAAATGAGGGGCAGGGGAAGGGGGGTGCGGGGCAGGGGTTTGAGGGAATTTCAATTCATCACAACAGATCCATTATCTGACCAAATAGTCCAACAAGTATCTTTCTCATCTAAATCGCTTCACATGTTGCTCCGCTGGCAACCATGTATTCTGCTTCTGGAGAGCTAAGTGCCACAAATATTTGCTTCCTGATGTACCAAGAAATCATTGCAGACCCAACACTTCAAATTTCACATGATGTATTCTTTCCGTCTGATGGACTCCCTACCAAATTTGCATCTTTGAAGCCACATAGCTTCACTCCCTTTGTTAGTCTATACAATAGTCCAAACTGGGTAGTGCCTCTAAGGTATCGTAGAACATGATTGATCCAGATCTTTAACTTCAAGGATGCATACAAAATTGCATATAAAAGAGCATATAACCAAGTAACTTAAACACATGAAAGAAGTCGAAATCAAAAGCAACCATGATCGAAGGCACAAAACAATTTGACTATGGAGTTCACCCACTGTGGGCTACGTCTCTAGACTGTGCTCAAAGTGGGGATGCATATTTCATTAAATGGCAGAAAAAAATTAATTACAATCAAATTTACATAAATGACCCTTATACCTCGATTTTCCATCATGGACGAAAAATGTGAATCTCAGATGTAGAAATGAACATCACCATTATATTCGTGGCGTGACATCGTGTCAAACAACTATAAACTTGAACATATTCTGAGTAAGTGACCTTTGGAGCTCCAAGGAATATTTAGATTCCCTCAAGATTCCCTACAAAAATATTCTCCCAAGATTCCCTAGGAATATTTATCAAATTTCCTGCCCACTTGGGCGTGGTTCTCGCTTGCTGCACTCCTCGTTCCACCAGCAAATCGAATTCGTTGCCTCGTTCCGCCACACCTCCTCCGCTAGTCAACTAAGAAAATGTTTAAGGTTTAAGTAAGAGGTGGGCGACGAACCTTCCATCAAAGGCCTAGCGACTTGTTGGCTGACAGCATTAAAATAAAATGTTGTTGGTTGGGAAGTCCTGGGTTCCAAATCGTGGGCCTCCGATTTTGGCTCCTCCATGTTAAACTTGGCGTATGGTCATTGTTGTATTATATATGTTGGGGTCGCTCGTTGGTGGGCTGGCACACCCAGGTCGGGTGGGCTTGAACCCGGTGGCTCCATCTTTGGATAGTTGTTACACAGTTGGGCAGGCTCGTGCCTCCGGTGGTCCGACCCATATATGTTGTATATATGAATATTAATACCATTGTTGTTGGGGGGTGGCGGCCTGCCACCCTAATTTTATATTTTTATAACAACAATGGACAAAATTTTCATGGTGATTTTTAAGGGACACTAGACAAATTAAAGAGGTGACAAATTCACCCGTTTTGACCACTAGATTCTGTGTGCCAACCCTTTGCTGAATTGTTGCCTTGTTAGTGACTGCCACTGGGCCTAGTTTGACTAGAACATTGACCGGCTATATTTTGAGCATATGAACTTAGATTTGAGTGTCCTTCATGTTATTGGAATCAAGACGACGAGCACTACGATATGGTCCTAGTTTCAATTCAATTTGATGACTTTTATTTTTGAGATTTTTCATGGCCACTTCTATTTCTAAAGCTATCTACATCATTCCTCCCCACTAATGAGATTTTAGGCCACCAAAAGCTTTATGAATCGATTGGAAAGTGAGGGAATTGATCCCTCACTTTCTCCTTTTCAATCCATCGGGCCTTACTTGGATGCACTCCTTTGAAACCAATATAAAGGCACTCCACGTCTCCCCATTGTGAAGTCTTGGTCATCCTATCGTGAATGATATCCTCCGATACCTTGTCTAAGTATTCGGGTGCAAAGTTGTCCATTGTAGGAACCTGTCCAACTTCTTCAGTGTCCATGATCAAAGGAGTCCCATAAAGCTTCAAGTTTTTCAACGTTCACCACTGAGTACATCTGCATGTATGCTGGAAAATCGAGACGAAAAGCATGCTCTCCAATCTTCTCTAATATGGTGAATGGGCCATATTGGATTGGTCTCAAATTCTTTCTTTCCCCTTTCATTCTATCTTTGTTAATTTGGAGCCACATTTTTTCTCCAACCTAGAATTGGTGATTGACTCGATGCTTGTCATGTCGAGTTTTGTATTAGTTACTTTTCTCCAACTGCTCCTGCACTTCCTGGTGAATCATTTGAATTCGCTGAATAAACTTCCGTGCTTTGTCCCTTTCATTTTTCCCACTAGAATCTTCATCTCTCCTAAAGACCATGTCTAAGGGATCCTTTGGAAAATATCCAAAGCATGTTTTAAATGGTGAACTCTGAGTGGATGAATGGATTTCCCGATTGTAGGCATGTTGTACATAGGGAAGTTGCTCTTCCCACAACTTGGGATTCTTTCCGCAATAGCCTTGGAGCAAATGTATCACTATGTGGTTGACAACCTCTGTTTGTCTGTCGGTCTGTGGATGAAATGTCGTGCTCCTCTTCGAAATGGTGTCCATCATTCTCCACAAACACGTCCAAAACTCTCCAAGAAAGCGAGAGTCTCGATCAAACACAAAGTATGTGGGCAATCCAAAGTGGACCCATACAGACTGGAAGAAGAGATGAGCAATCTTCTCTGTAGTGACCTAATTTTTACAAGGCATTACAAATAGTAATGACCTCTCCTAGACAAAGGAAAATCATCTACAAAATCCATTGACACACTTTCCCATGGACGACTCAGAACAGGGAGTGGTGTGTAGAGCCCAAATTTCCAGGAGTGGGCTTGCTAACTGAACACAACACACATCCCTTTACATATTGAGTCAAAATATTTTTCATGTGAGACCAATAACACAATGTATGCAAATGACACAAAGTTTTCCCTACACTAAAATGACCTGACACAAGAGAGGTATGTGCCTCTCTAATTACATGTATTCTCTCATTGGCGGGGATACAAATTTTTCCAAGGTTATACAAAAATTTCCTTGCAAATGGTAATTATCCACCTACGATCCATGAGTCATATTTGCATAAATCTCCTTAAAATAATTGTCATCAACATATTGTTCAACATAACTTTCAAAAGATAAAGAAGCATTTTGCAAATCTATAGATGCAGAAATAAGAGGGCAAGAAAGCATATATGCTACTTTGTTGTTGGTTCCCTTCTTGTATTTTATTACCAAGTGAAACCGTTGGAGAAATCCCATCCATCTAAAATGACGTTCTTGTTGAAACTTGGTTTGCGACTAGAGGTACTGCAAGGGCTGGTGATCTGTGTGAATGATAGTCTCCTTGCCAATCAAATAGTGCTTCCACTTCTTCACGCTTTGAACCAAGGCATATAATTCCCTGGCATATATGGGATAGTCCAAAACATCTTGGGAGAATTTATTTGAATGGTAACATACAGGTTTCCTGTACTGCATCAATACTTCTCCCATGGTGTATCCATTGGCATTTTTATCGATCTCAAAAGGCTGTTGGAGGTGAGGTAAGGACAAAACTGGTGCGGTATTTATTTTCTCTTTCAGTGTATCAAAAGATTTTTGTTACTTTCCTCCCCACTGAAAGGTTTGATTCACACTTGTCAATGCATGTAAGGGGGATGCTATGATGGAGAATTTGGAAATGAACATTCTACAGTATTGTACTGCACCCAAAAAGCTACGAACCTCTGTAACATTATTGAGTTTAGGCCACTTTATAATCACATCAATTTTAGAAGGTCAATTTTTAATTGTCCACCTCCGACAATGTGATCCAAGTAAACCAAAGAGGTCTTACCAAATTCACACTTAAACATTTGGACATACAATTTTTCTTTTTTCAAAACATCAAGATCCTTTTTAACATGAGTCACATGATTTTCCCATGTTCTACTGAAAACAAGAATGTCATCAAGATATACAAGTACAAAATCATCAAGAAAAGGTCTGAAAATATCATTCATCACCCCCATGAATGTGGTCGAATCATTATGTAGCTCACATGGCATCATTAGCCATTCAAACAACCCCTGTTTTATCTTGAATGCAGTGTTCTCTACATCTTGGTCTGAAATCATGACTTGAAGATAGCCACTGCACAAGTCAAGTTTTGTGAAATAGACAACATTTTTCAATTGATCTAATAAATCATCAATGCGAGGGAGAGGGTATTGGTTCTTCAACGTTATTTTTTTGAGTGCCATGTAGTCTACACACATCCTCCATATGCCATCCTTCTTTGGCACCGGCATAATAGGTGAACCACATGGAGAAGAACTTGGCCTTATGACCCCTTGGTTCAACATTTCCTGCACCAGCTTCTTTATCTCCTCCATCTCAATGGTTGACAACCTGTACATACCAATGTTGGGAAAAGGAACATCCTACTGCAAGTGAATCTCATGTTGGATCTCACGCTTTGGAGGAAACCCACTTGGTTCCTGAAAAATCCCATTATAGTTAGAAACAATTTCATATAATTCCTTTTTATGAGTGGGATCACAACCTTGGAAAACTTCATATGTCTCTTCATATTTTTCTTTCACAACCATGAACATGCACCCTTTGATGGAATTGATCAATCTCTTCATCTGATTTGCACTTACAAGACTAGCACTCATTTTGGCATGATGAGCTCTAACAATGTATTCCACCTCATCTTTCATGCGATGATACTTATTTTCATGGGGAAAGAAAACCACTTTCTTGTCATACAAATATGGACTCCCCAATAAAATGCCATAGATATCCAAGGGTAAAACATCAAGATGAACCTCATCTACTGATTTGGATGCAATCATAAATATAGTTCTACACTACTTGGTTACATGTAATTTGGATTTTTCACACACAAAACCAAGAGGGTATGGTTTTAGATGAGCCTTGGTCTCTATTCCTAACTTCTTAATCAAGGATTCTAAAATCAATTTTTCTTGTGAGCCGAGATCAAACATGTTTTCCCCTTTAGTATGTTCCATTATGACTCTAATGTGGAACAATTCAGTCCTCTTTCGTTCATTACCAAGAGACTCATTTGAAGAACTTGTACTTGCATGAAATTCAGAATTTTCATTAGCATGAAGAGGAAGAGTACCTTGTATGCCTACCACTGTGATCTTTGTTTCGTCACCGAAATCGGACACAAGTTCTTGTTGTACGGTTTTCACCTTATTTTGCTTGTTCTTCCCACCAAATCTCTTTGGTTTCAACTTCGGATGCAACTGACAACAATGTTCATCATCATGGCCTTCCTTCTTGCAATGTGTGCACGATGGCTTTGCTCCTTCCTCCTCCTTGGTTGTATCTTCCTTCTTGTCCTTTCCCTTGCCTTTTCCTTTGAACTTTCCATTATGAGGGTTGAAATATGATTTCTTTGGTTGTTCTTATTTACCATTCTTTCCCCTACTTTCAAGGTGAATGGCCTTCACACTAGCCACATCAATAGTAACAGGCTGAAATAACAAAAAAGAATGCCTGATGTAACTATGTAAAGCACCAATATACTTGGTTACAATGCATGTTGAATCAAGTGAAATACCCAAATTCAAAGCTTGTTTTCTAAACTCTTCTGTGAAGATTTGTACATTTTGACGCTTTCCCTGTCTCAAATATTGCCATTCCATTGAAGCCTTTTGTCAATAACCCAAAGGATAAAATTGATATTTTAATGTAGAAACAAAATTGGACCAAGAAGAAAGGAGATTACCCAACTTTTTGTTGCCTTTTTGCAACTTTCTCTCCCACCAGACGAGAGTGGCACCACTCAACTGAAGAGATGCTAATTAGATATTGGCCTCAACATCTTTGATTTGTTGAATCTAGAAATAAACCTCGATTTGTCTAATCCAATTATTTAGTTTCTCTTCATTACATTCTCCATTATATGTGGGAAAATCAAACTTTACATCTAGCTTAAAAATGGCTTCTTAGATGTATCCTATGATGCCTGTTAGAGTGATGAGAAGAAGAAGAAGAAGAAGAAGAAGAAGAAGAACCATCACTATAGGATGGACACAGTGGTTCAGGAGGCTCTCCTCTTCCACCTTCATGGTTTACCGAGGCATGATAATCTAGTTCTTTCTTCTCATGCTTGATTGTCTTCTCATATTCTGCAAATAGCTTGTCAACTTGCTCTGCCATGGTGAAGAAGATATTGCAATAATTTCACCCTTCCTCCATTCGAGCTTCCTCATCTACCATGTTACATCTTCGTGGTGCATGCCTCGCTTTGGGGTCAAAGGATTTAAGTTTTCCTTCTCCTCTTTGGAGCTTGTTCCTAGTTAGCATTTACTCATGCAACTCGCATCATGAAGACCTGCTCTAATACCAAACTTGATCCAAATCTTTTACTTTCATATAAAAGAGAATGTAACCAAGTAACTTAAACACATGAAAAGAAGCGGAAATCAAAAGCAGCCATGATCAAAGGCACAAAATGATTTGATTATGGAGTTCACCCAGTGTGGGCTATGTCTTTGGACCCTACTCAAAGTGGGGATGTGTCTTTCATTAAATTTCAGCGAAAATGAATTACAATAAAATTTACATAAATGACCCTTATACCCCCATTTTTCATCATGAACGAAAAGTGAAAGCTCAGATGTAGAAACAAACATCTCCATTGGATTCATGGTGCGGAATTGTGTCAAACGACTATAAACTTGACCATATTCTTAGCAAGTGACCTTTGGAGCTCCAAGGAATCTTTAGATTCCCTCAAGATTCCCTGTAAAAAGATTCTCCCAAGATTCCTTGGGAATCTTTATCGAATTTTTTTCCAGCCTAGGTGTGGTTCAAGCTTGGTGCACTCCTAGTTCAACCTAAAAATTGAATATGTTGCCCTGTTCTTCCACGCCTCCTCTAATCGTCGGGTGAGCAAATGTTTAAGGTTTAAGTAAGAGGTGGGTGACAGACCTTCCATCAAAGGTCTAATGGCCTGTTGGCTGGTGGAATTAAAATAAAAAATTGTTGGTTGGGAGTTCTCGGGTTCCAAACTGCGGGCCTCTCATTTTGGCTCATCCGTCTTAAACTTGGTGCGTGGTCATTGTTGTATTATATATGTTGGGGCCATTCGTTGGTGGGTCGAACCACCCAGGCCAGGTGGACTCGAACCACCTAGGCCAAGTGGGCTCAAACCCTGCCGACTCCCTCTTTGGATATTTGTTACATGATTAGGCAAGCTCGGGTCTCCAACGACCCAACCCATATACATTGTATATTTGAGTATTAATACCGTTGTTGTTGGGGGGTGGCGGGGGGGGTAACCTACCCACCCAACAATGGATGAAATTTCGGTGACAGTTTTTAAGAGTCACTAGAGAAATTTAAAAGGCAACAAATTCACCCATTTTGACCATTGGATTTTGTGTATTGACCCTTTGCCAAATTGTTACCTTGTTAGTGACTGCCTTTGGGCCTAGTTTGACTAGAACTTTGACCGACTATATCTCGAGCTTACGAACTTGGATGTGAGTGACATTTACACCATTGGAATCAAGACGAAGAGCACTACGATCTAGTCCTAGTTTCACTTCAATCTGATGAATTTGAATTTTGAGCTTTTTCAAGGCCACTTCTATTTCTGGAGCCACCTAGATCAATGATTATCTACCCTCCAAAATAACTTGTTTTGCCTAACGATGGCTTAGATCAACTGGTTGACTACATAACACATATATTATTGTATATTCACAAGATACATTAGTGAACCCACCAACTTTCGGTAAATAGTAGCATCCACTTCCTCACCTGAAGTGACATCCTCTTTCCTCTAGTTGGTCGTAGAGGTGTCTCCATGGGTTTGAAATTGTCCATGTAGAACCTTTGAAGTATCTCCTTGGCATACTTTCCTTGAGAAACAAACAGTTCCCCATCACCTTGCCATACTTCCAATCCGAGGAAGTAGTGCATTAGACCTATGTTCTTCATTTCAAACTCCCTTGCAAGGTCCTCTTTATAATATCTGATCAGTTGCTCATCACTAGTTAAAATCAAGTCATCAATGTATAAGGCAGTAATAAAAAATTTACCTTCTACCAAGATATGATATAGGTTTTCAGACGCTTCACTTTTAGTGAAGCCCAAAGCAGTGAGAGAGCTATCGATCCTAGTGTACCAAGCACATGGTGCTTACTTGAGACCGTACAACGATTGCTTGAGTTTGCACACATGAGATTCCTGATCAAAAGTCTCGAAGCCTTCTGGTTGCTCAATATGTACCTCCTCCTCAATAACTCCATTAAGGAATGTTGTTTTTACATCCATTTAGTGGATCTTCCACCCCATCTGCGCATCTAGAGCAAGAATTAATCTGATGGATGATTACCTTGCTACAGGAGAAATGGTCTCTTCACAGTCAATCCCCTCAACTTGAGAGTAAGCCTTGGCCACAAATCTAGCCTTGTACTTTTCTATGCTTCCATATGTTGCATGCTTTACCTTGAAGATCCATCTCAAACCCACAATTCTTTGTTTGCTAGTCTTGGGACCACTTCCGAAACATTTTTTTTTACAACACATTTGTATTCCTCCACCATTGCATCAACCCATACATGTTTCTCTACTGATTCCTCGAAAGAGGATGACTCAATCTCTACAATATCAGTCATTAGAGCCATGTAGCCAATGTACTGATTTGAAAATGGATGAAAACTCCTATGATAAGACCAATCATCCTATGACACTTTGCAAGTTAACAAAATAGGTCTTTAAAGGTAAAATAAGTTTCGCAACCTCTTCAAGATGGTGAGTTAAGTTTTCACATGAACTTAAAAGAGAAACAAATTCACATGCAACTTAAAATGATAAACACGAAGAGAAGAAACTAACATTTCATAATGGAGCTCACCCCTCTTGGGCTATGTCTTTGGGCCCTGCTCCAATGACTAGGCCTGCTATATTGATTCCAACAACAAATGAGTACATCACAAATTATTGGCACAAGAGTGGCTCATTTCTCCTACAAAGAAACATTCTCTTACGAAGAATTCTCACTCAAAAAATATGAATCCCTACAACCAGGCATGACTGTCAACAGAAAAATGACACTCTCATAATAAGTCCTTATGCTACACCTGAAATCGAAGCACAAAAACATACAACAAGTTCACAATGAAGTGTTGAAAAGAGCTTCTCTCATGAGCACATTGAGAACTGACTGAAAATAGTTGCTCTGCTAAAGTAACAACTGCTACAGATGAAACTAGAAGGCTGGAAAACCTCTGACTAGCCTCTCTCCTTGCTTAAAAATGCCTTTTTCTTGCTGCAAAACTATGATTGTCTCTAGCACTAAAGGACTTGAATCTCCAAACATTCCATCATACATTGCTCAAATCAGAAAACTCTGGATACCATTGAGTCTAGGACACTCCAAAACCCCTATCTAGGCTCTTCTTGAGCTCAAAAAGGTTAAAATCTAAGCAAGATATACTTCTCCAAGCCAAGTTATGTTATTTGTCCTGCAAATTGGCAAAACCTGCTAACTGCATGAAGATTTCACCCTTTACACAATTCACTGAGTGAAAATTTTGCCATGTGCCGAAAGAATTCCTAACGCAAAAGGTGCATTTTGTTGCCTATTTAAATTCGCCAATAACCCCTTAAGTGCCAAATTAGGGTCGTATAGATGTCATGTGGTCGGGGGTCAGGGCTAACCACCTGCCCCCACTAGCTTAGCTCTTGTTCTGTCGGGATAGGGTCACATCGTGGCAATATGGCTAGGGACCGAGGAAAAGTGTCGTGCGCAGTCAGCTAATGATGTCATCTATACAGATTACCTAGTCAACAGACCAATCAACAGCCCAGTGAACCATATTGTTTACTTCTTAACTATTGGTTAAAAACTTCAGAATGCCATAACTTCTTCATATGACGTCAGATTGAGGCGATTCAAGTGTCATTGGAATTAGGACTACAAGCACTATGGCTTGATGCTGATTTTGGGATATTTCGAGCACTTTCATTTTTTAGCCCTTTTTTGATCTTTGGATCATACTTCAACACTACAAACTTTTGGACCTCTAGAAGCATATGTTCTATCAACAAATAAGTGAGGAAAAGTATCATTAAATTTCTTGATCTCAATGCTCCTTGTTCTATTTGAATTGGTGCCTTTGAGCTTCATTCAAGGTACTCCACCTTGCCTCTACGTGAAGTCCTTATCTTCGTGTCAAGAATCGTGGCTTGTTGAAATTATTATAAAAATGCAAGAACAAAAACTTCAATGGATGGAATCTGATCATTCTCTCGAAAACCATATTTCTTTGGCTCAAACAAACTTCACCTTGAAGTCTCTCTTTTTCTTAACCCAAACTTGATTTTCCACCTGAAAATCATAAGAAACTATGCTTCCCAAACATTGCTTCGTACTTTTCTTCATTGTCATTAAGTTATAGTTGTATTATTAGATGCACTTGCTACATTTTTTCAATGACATGCTTCGCTTCGTCCAAATTATCATGGTCATCTTCTGCACAATATTTACCAAATATCAAATTCACAAACATGATTCACATCAAAATACTTGTTTAAGTGAGTGCTTGAAACAATTATAGACATACTTGATGAAATAAAAATACTCATCCCAAAAGTCTCAAACAAATGGACTTATCATCAAGCCAAAATAACATAACATGCCAAAGAAAACACACTTGTTGCAGATAAGTGATTGCACATGACTTCACTTTACAAAGCGCCGAAATAGGAATATACAACAAGTAATTACAATTTTACAAAGTCAAAAACTCTAGAAAATAGTCTACCCATTCTTTGCCTAACTAGGCTTATGGGTTCTCTTTTTGCACCCGCTCTACTTTGAAGGCTGCTTCAAGAACTACATTAGTTTACACTTTTCCACCCATCGCTTTATTTGCAAGGGATCACATGACCTATTTTTCCTTCTTGGGACAAAGTTTTGGATGGATTTTCCAACACTTTTCAATATTATTATACGAAATTTATACCTACATATAAGTATATCTTCCCTAAGTGGGTAATTACACTTAGAACAACTAAAGTAAAGATGTTTAACTTTTTCCTACAATAAATAGATAAGATACAAGAACCTACTTGTGATCCTTCACTTCCTTTTATCTCCTTTGAGTTGCTCTCGTCGCTCCCGCTCAAACTGAATTCGCTCAATTGGTACCTGCCAACATAAACAAAAGATGACAACAATCAAAGCATATGATCTATTTATTGTAAACAAATGGAATCAAAAACATTTGAACATACATTCATCATATATATAGAAAAAAGTATGGGAAAAGGAACAAACAACTTTATTGATTGATAGAAGGATAAGTTACACCCAATGTGGTTCAATCCCGTGTCACTCATCCAGCTTAGTCCAAGCCCTCATCACACCAATAGCAACATCAATCCAGCAGCATAACATTACTTGACAATGATTTCAAGTCTCTAAACCAACAATATTTCTCTATAATATCTAGGTTCCCTGGCTCTATGATGGGAGGCCAATTTATAAATGAATGCAAGTGGTTTGCCATTAATATGGCATTGAATGGTTTTCCATAATTGGATGATTAGTTTCCATGTTCAAAGGGATGAGGGAATAGAGGATTACATGATCCAAGTATATCTTAAGTCGAGCTCATCTTGATAGGATAGGAGTTGGGTTCCTTCTAGAAGGCTCTAGAAAGGAGGATATACTTAGGATCCAATGAACATTTCAAGGATTCTCACCAAGCGCAGGCTTAAGTGGGCTTAGGTTCTCTGCAACACAACCTTGAATGGGGCTACTCGCTTTGCAGAGCACTTATCCTTGACCAGGGGTTCGTTGGTGACCCAAGGAAGCACTTCAGCAGGGTTTGAAGTCAGGAAAATCTCATGGATGAAAGCACTCAATGAGGTGGCATGCCTAGGGCATGTAGCAACTGAATTAGGTTTTGATAGACCCTGTTTACATTGATTTCATTGTCGGGATTCATGTGCCCAAATAAACATGTAATAGCTGTCCCCTAAAGCATGAAGCCAAAAATGATAATGTTGAGTGATATGCTTTATGATGTGATGAGGAGGATCTGAAGGAGACGGTGATCTGCATCAATTACAATACATAATATCATGATATCTTTAAAATTTTCATGAATTGCTAAGGGAAGGCATACCCATACTCAGCATATAAAATTTTCATTACATGTACATAAATCAGATAGTCGTCTACAGATATAGACCCATGATAAGATGACCATATGTGTAAAGCCGACGTACAGATGATTTAGTACTCTCCTAAAATCGCAGCCTGGATGGATGAAACTAGATCTGGGGTCCTCTATCTTGTCCATTCCTTTGCTCAAGTACGAGTCTAACCATGTGAAAATGTGATCTGAAGTCGAACATGGGAAGACATCGTTTGATTACCAGCCAATGATGTAAGTTTCTAACAGGTGCGAGAGAAATCACCAATAATGATAATGATTCTCAAGGTACTACAGTACCTTCTACATGGTGTGAATAGATGTTTTGTTGTTGAACACCATACAAAGTCTTTTAGTCGAAGGCCTGTGATGGAAACCTATCATAGGAAGCGAGAAACTTGCCATTGATGTATGTAAGCCTCAAGGTAATGGAAAGGTGTTTCTAAGTCAAATTTCTCGATAATTTGCCGATGTCGACAAGAAGCGACTTGTCGCAGGAGGGCTTTGATGTATCCCCCATCAATGACATGAAATGAGTGTAATTATTTTGAAGACAAAATGTGTCTCATGACACAATTTTCAGGAATGGCGATCATGAAAATGAAGGTTTATGAGTATTGCAAAGGATGAAGTTTACTGAGTGACTTCTCTTGAACATGTCGGCGACACTGAATGAATTGGCAGCATTGACCCAAAACCAAAGTGATGGATGGTGTGATAGACCATAGGTATGATAACCATCAAGCAGATAACCCAACCCAAATAGTCACATAGATGAAGTGAAAGTGTCATGTTCAAGAGTGACTTGCTACAATAAAGTGATTTATCCCTTTTCACATTTTCCCCAGTCATTGCTGACCAATACCTCTTTATTTTTTAACAAGCTTGAGGAGGATAACATATGATTGATGTATAATTCTACCCTTCAAGTGAATCCATCGCTATGTGATGTTTTAACGAGTCTAGCGAAGTTGAAACTCAAGCTTGTCATGATGGACAAGTTTGTCGCTATTTGATGCTTTAACAAGTTTAACGACAATGAGAACTCGGTCCTTTTCATATCTAGAGAGTTTGAAAAGGGAAAAAAAGAAAACTCCACAAGTTCGTTTAAGCCTTTTCAAATTTCTCTCTATTTAAGAATTTGCCATGGTCTGCTTCTTCATCTGGTCCTGATGATAAACCACACTTGTTGGTTTGAAACGTGTCGGCCAAAAGATTCTCTCATGTGATTTCTACCAAAAGACTTTGTTTAATTCATTATGGATCACATAAGCTTGAATGTAGAAGTTCATTTTTGTAAATTTGTCTTTCAAGTCCGAAAAAGCATAAAAACATATAGGAGAGAACCTATTGACCATGTTCGATCAACATATTCATTTTTTGTAAGTAATCTATCTCAGTCTGGAAAAAGGTCAAACTTATATTGAGTAGATGTCATTTCTAATCCATTTACGAGTTGAAAAGGACAAGAGCCCGACAATCTTTTCATATTTTGAGAGTTTGAAAAGAGTTGAAATAGGACTCTAGGGGGGTTCCTCTTTCGATGTTTAACAAAGCTCGAAAAAGAGATAAAAGTATGCTCTGTGGACAAATGTACATTTTACGATCATGCACATCAAATTCACTATGTCAGCTGTAAACCTACTCAAAGAACCACCAAACGGATTAAGCATACCTGTTTCATTCGTAAAAATAGGTAAAAACTATAGTCTATTCATTTAATAAACATGAAATAACCATAAAACAAGAATTTACCAAGTCATTTTACCTTTTGACATTTACCATTCAGTTTTGTGCTATGAACCAGTTTTTTACCTCAAAATTCAACAGCTGATTGCAGGAGATTATGTGGATCATTCTTTGTACCGCCAAGACCAGGTAGAAGATCGACCTCTTCTCTTTCATTTAAGGGCATTACTTTTCAATTTTAGGAAATTTTTTTAGGGTTTTTAGGTCCCTAGGGTAAATATATCACACCCTAGGATTAGCGCACCCCTGTGCATCAAAAACTGTGCTGCAGAGCAGTCAAACAGAAGGGAAACTACTCTACATCGTACTATCTAAAGATTAGTGGTGCATTAGGAACAATTTAGAAATTTGATTCATCATTTCTACCCAAAATCTCTTCAGTTTTGTGCATGAAATGGATGCTAACTAAGCCTATGGTGTGATTTCAGACTTTGATTGGATCAAAATGGCTATCACACGGTGTGAAAGGGAACATGAAGAACAGGATATGGTTGCCCTAAATGATCATGGTACTGTTGAGGTCCTCAGAGACTGTGGGTTACTCAAAAATTTCAAGTTATCCGGGATGAGGCAAGAGTTAGAACTATTGCAATTCTTGGTTCATTCATGGGATCCAATAGAACAGGTTTTTCACATAGGGGACAAAGTGCTCCCTATATTGATCGATGATATTTACTTTCTCACATGATTGTCGAGATGTGGTTCCCCCATTTCTATTTCAGGTTCTGCTCGTGGGGGTGAATCAATGAGGGACTACATTCGACAATTCTGCTCACCAGGTACACAGCGTGGCGAAGATGGAAAGATAAACATCAGGGATGTTCGTGATATGCCCTTGCGAACAATCCTCTTTACTATCGCAAAGTTGGAGGGTAGCATGACACTTCATGTCACAAATAGATCATACATGCAGTATGCGCTTGAGTGTCTCAAGCCAACTATGTTCAAATGGTGTGAGGAAGTACTCTCTTTGATGAAAGAGCCGATGACTAAAGTAAAAAGCAGTAAGACAAAAAATTTCAGCTATGGATCGATCGTGATAGCTTTTACTTTGGAGAGAATTCCATTGATGCAACCTCAGCATGCGACACTGATTTTAGCTAGTCCTAGAGATCCACGGATGTAGAGATGGGTAGAGTTGATGGCTAGACATGCTGGTGAGTCATCAATCTCATTTTCTACCACATTCTTCAGTCGGCTCCGTCGAAAACATATTGTCATAGAGGAGAATCCATATGTAGGGATGGATTTCCATAGAGATCCAGATTTGAGATTACCAGTGGGTGCTCAATGGGGTGCTATAGGTAAATTGTTTTAGCCATTTATTTTTTATTTTTTGAGTTTTTACATGCTTTTTGTGTTTTTTGATGTTTCCAATACTAAACTAAAAATTTTCTCATGTATATAGATGTTGGCATTGTTCAACGAATGGGTCATCAACAAGGGGTGTGTGAACTAGCAGGGAGAAATATCGGAAGAGTAGTTCTCCAGGATTTATATCTGATTGAGACATTGGTGGAGTTGTAGCGTCATATAGAGGGGTTAACCCTTGGTATACCAGATGTTTAGATTGAGGAGTTACTGATGAGACTACATCGCCACACTATTGGTGTACCTAGCCATTGGATGAGGCTATTGCAAATGATAGCTCAGGTAGTGACCTTTTATCATGAGCACAAATTTTATCTTGGACACAAATTTTTGTAAAAAACTTTGAACATCTATCTATTTTACTTTCAATGTTTTTGTATGGTTATGTGTAATCCTATTCAACTGTTGATGTGAATTGAAAATTTACTCTTTACATATGTTGTAAATGTTTGTTTAACACGTAATTCGCTAAAGAATCAGTTAATGTGTTAAAGTTTCTGGAAATGTGTTGATATTGAATGCAATCAAAATTTCTTTCCAAGAGACAAACTCTAAGGAATATATGATGAATAGTTGGATTTCAGACGGTATAAAAATTCGTAAGTTGTAGTACGACAAGTTGTGAGTCTATTTTAATGATGATTCGGTGAATGCCAAGTGAAATGGCATCAGAGAGGAGTTCGATCAATGCGCTATACTCAGTGACATTTTTTGTAGAACGACGGATACAAATCCCTTGAAAACTCACTAACTTGCCACTTGGAGCGAATATGGCCCATGCTACAGAGGATAGGTTCTCCGTACTACGACTAGCACCATCGGCATAACCAACAAATGGTTCCAAATATTTCAACATCTGCAACAAATGAAAAGTGGATTATTAACCACATAAAAATTCTAAAAGTCACATTATGACACACACACGCAATCAAAGCATATATATATAGTGTTTTTACTATGCACAATCAAGCATAGTAACATTTAAGAAAGAACCCGTTTTGAGGCTACAACAATGGAATTCCATCATAATCAACCAACTCCTAAGTGACTTTTTCTAAAACACGCTTGACAATGTAGGAGCCCATCCATAGTGGTTCAAATTTTCCCATTCTTAATTTATCGGCTTCCTGATCATAAAGCAAGACTAGTTCTCCTTCGAAGAATATGCGAGGCTTGACACTGTGGTCATATTGCGCCTTAACTCTTTTCTTATGTGCTTCGTTGGCCAATGTGGCTTCATGACGTGTTTCATCTAGATGGATGAGTCCCAAGAAACGTGCTCCCTCATCAGAAGTGTTAGGTAACAAGTCAATCACGAGTTTTAGTGATGAAATCTCACATTGTATTAGCAAGATGTCGTCAAGACCATACACTAATTGGAAAGGTGTGAATCCAGTTACGTTTCTTACCGAGGTTTGGTAAGCCCACAAAGTTGATTACATGATCAAATTCCAGTTTCGTTTGTGAACTCCTATCATTCATTGAAGCATTCTCTTAAGGACTTTGTTGATGGCTTCAACTTGTCCATTAGCCCGTGGATAATAAGGAGTAGAACTATCATGTGAGTGTCCTAACTTGGCAGTTAGCTTTGTCATCATGTGATTGCGAAAATGTGAACCATGATTTGTAACTATAGCTTGTGGTACACCAAACCGTGCAACCACACGGTTGAATAAAAAAGTGCAGTTGTCTACAAACTGGTGTTTAATGTAGGCATCGCCTTAGCCCATTTCATAAAATAGTCAACGACGACAATAATATAACCATGCCCCCAGGATGCAGTGGTGCAGGTGGTAATCGAGTTTTACGGTAAAAAATCTGGCATGCATGACAACTTCTGACAATAGTAATGCAATAGTTAAATATTGTAGGCCAAAAGTAACCAGCACGGAGAATCTTTTGTGCGGTAGCATAACCAGATAAATGTCCACCACAAGCACCAGAATGGAAATCATTTAGAACTTTCTCGTCTTCCACATGTGTGAGGCACCTATGAAAAATCATATCAATACCGCGATCGTACACGGTGTCGCCAATGACCAGATAATCTTTGGCTTGATATCGAATATGTCACTTTTGCAAGCGAGAGGTATCGGTCCAGAAAGTTTGGGTTTGGAGATAAATCAATATATCTCCATACCAAGGGTCAGATGACGAGATCATAAACAGAGACTCATCCAAAATTGATGGTTCTATTGTTGAGTCGATGGTAGTAGAGGGAAGGTCGCAAAGAAGCTCGGAAAAAATTATAGATTTATCTGACTTGGATTTGATGAATTCTGAATCAAATTCCTGCAAAATGATTATACATTTTGAATATTTGCCCCCAAACAATTGACGTGAAAAGATGTATGTCATTGGGTTGCAATCTGAAATGACAGTGGTCTTTCGGAGTAGGATATAATGGCGAAATCTATGTACAACTTGAATGGAAGCCAAAGCTATCTTCTCAACATAAGAATACTTAACTTTCGTATCATTGAGATTACAACTCAAAGAATACATCGGATGTTTAATCCCACCTTCTTCTTGGACAAAAACCATATCATTGGTTGTATCTAAGCGACGAGGTATAGGAAATAGTCATTCTGATAACTAGGGGAATACATTAATGACATTCGGATCAGGGTACATTTCAGAGCATCAAAGGAATCTTGCACAACTTGGTCCCATTGGAAGGGGATTCCCTTTTTCAAAAGATGAGTGAATCCTTTAGCCATTTCGGTATAATTGGGAATGAATCTCGTTAGAAAGTTAGCCTTCCCTTGGAGTCTCTGTAACCGAAGTAAATTGGAAGGTGGAGGAAGATCAAGAATTGCCTTAACCTTCAAGGGGTCAATTCAAATTCCTTCTTTGGACACTACGAAACCAATCAAATGAACAGAACAAACACAAAACACACATTTATGTGGATTGAGTCGAATTTTGTAGTGTCAACACCGTAAAAATATGGCTCTCAAATGTTGCAGGTGATCAACCCGTTTCTGTGAATGAGTAGGTAAGTCATCTAGATAGGGTTGAATGATGTGTTTGATGTCATGGAAGGCATAATTCATTACCCCCTGAAAAGTTACCCCAACATTCTTCAAACCAAAAGGGAGTTTCCTATATGCGAATGGGACCCAGGGACAAATAAAGGCAGTATTAAATTGGTCTTCTGGGTGGATATTGATCTGATTATAGCCATAAAATCCATCCATAAATGAAAATATTTCACATCTGGCACATTAACAATTATCGGTTGATAAAGGGATTCAGATAGTTGTCTTTTTGACAAGCATGATTAACATCCCTATAATCAACACACACTATTATTGTTCCTTGTTTGTTCATGATAGGAACAATATTGGAAACCCAATTGGTAAGAGGAACAGGGTATATGAAACCAGCATGAAATTTTTTTTCAACTTCTGCTTTTATGGCAACAACCTTCTTCGGATGAATAGGATGGAGGCGCTGTCGTACCGGCTTGACATTGGGATACATTTTAATCTTGCATTCAACTATACTAGAATCAATACATGGCATTTCCTCATATGACCAAGCAAATATATCGTGGAATTCACGAAAAAGAGCACGGTAAGTTTCAAGTTCCGATGGAGAAAAATATTTGCCAACATATATGTTTTCTACAATTCCAAGTTTGGTCGAAATATCGATGGAAATGGTTTCTTAGATATTCGATAAGTTTTGTTCGAAATTGACTGTGTCTATAAATACAAAATTTGAAAGGAAAACAACGATTGAAGGGTGATTTAGTTCATTTGGAATATCTTCTATGTGATCTGGAAGATGGGATTGATGATGATAATCTACCCATGGTTCTTCTTCTATCATCATTGATTGGATGATTCCTTCATCAATAGAAAATGTACGTGAAAAAGGATCAGAGGAAGTACCATATTCTAACAAACGATCAATCCATACAATCGGCAATGATGGATTTGGATTTGTTGCACGAGCCAAAAATATTGATTGCTATGCGAGCTCAATTGGGCTTAGCGGCATGGTTTCATTATGCATATCAACTTAAGAATGATTGGAAATCTTCCATGGGTCAGATGAAGTGGAAGATATCATGTTACAGGTCTCAACTTTTTCAACTTCCGCCATTTGTGATGGTGACAATAGTGAAAAGGTGCCCATTAGGGAAGAATATTTGAAGAGACCTACTCCAATGTTCTGAAGAGATAGCAGAGGTCCGTGAACTAACAGAATGCTACTAGTTACCTGTGAACTAGAGGTGAATAAGGTGAGTTGATCAATTACTGTGATTCTTCCTTTATGAGGGAAAGCGATCATACGAAAATATGTCAAAACCACAACAACCATAGTGTAAGCCCACAGTCTTCCTAGTAAAATATTGTAGTTAAGGGGTTCATCAACGACCTCAACTTCAAAAGTTACAGTTTCTCCTCGTAGTTCTATCTGTAGGTTACTTAAAATTCCACAAGGTGTATAAGTGTGACCGTCAAAAGCTTTTAATGTCATAGGTGATTATGAAAAAGGCGGTGAGCCAAGTGTTTTCTGGCAATTCATTGACATGATACAAGTAGATGCACCCTCGTCAACAATGGTTCAGTGAATGAGGTGATTCAAAGAATTTACTTGGATCAACAATGCTAACTGTGCTGGTAATTGTGGCGTATAACCCGCATGGTTAAAAACTATGAGATTGGAATCCATTGGATCAATTCCACCAATTGCTGACAATAAAGCATGCTTTTGGGGGGGACAACTTTGAAGCACCTCAAGTGTCGACATAGCAGAAGGTGACTAAGCCAAATCTTCTACTATGTTATAATTTTGCGCTGCTCGAGCTGAGGGTTGAATGTAGATTTATGAACAACTCCCTTAGGAGGCTTATTGTTAACTCTAGTGCAATGGGTGGTGGAATGGAGATAGATGAAGTCGAAATTGAAGTATTGGGTTGATCTATAGCCTGGTTATTCGACGATGATGGTGGATTACCGTAATCTTTACTTCGTGTAGTCACCAAAACATTAGTATTAGGCTTAGTGGTAGATAGCATAAGCACTTGTGAAGTGGAAGCATGATCTCTAGCAACCAAATGAGTCTCTGGGTTTGGAAAAGGGTCTATCAACACAACGGATGTAGTAGAAGTCTTAAGAAGTTTTGAGACTTCAAAGCGGTGAGGATAGTCTCTCGTAAAGTGCTCCTCACTACAAATTAAAAATGGGTAACGAGGTTTCCTAGCTAGAGAAGAGGAATGAGATGATTTCTCTTGAGGGGGATAATTTTTTTTCTTTTTGGTTTTCCCCTTTTTCTTGCTTCTAGGTTGCTTTTCATTTTTACCTTTGTCAGATGACATGGCATTTATTTCAAAGGCAAGTGTATTATTAGGTGTATTAGAGGTTTGGTTTGAAATAGAAAGTCTTTGACTAGATGGTCTACTTGTTGTTTGAGTGCTTGAAGAACCTATCACATCGTCACCAGCATGAGAGTCCTTATTGGATGGAGGTGGTGGAACAATAAAAGCTAGTCTAGGTGCATTTGGAATCCTATCATAGAGTGTGCCACACTGGGTGTAAATCAAGTCTAAGTATTGGGCACAAGCAATTACTTGCTCTTCATTAACAACTCCTCCTTTAGCCACATCCTCAGTGATAGATGGAAACAAGGATTTAATAAACCACTCAGCTAAAAGTTGACCATGAAAAAAAGTTTTGACCATTCCACGACGATGATGCCACTCATGAATATGATCAGAAATGTGAGTAGTAGTGGTCTGTTTAAAGTTGGTCAACAATTCTGTTCCAGTTTCATATCTGATGGGTAACTGGAAATGGGTTAAAAATGTAGGTTCCAAGGCTGTGAAGTTGTCAAATGAAGCTCGTGGTAATTCAATATACCACTTTGCAGCCGGACCAGTGAGCATTCACTGGAAAAGACATAGTCTTACTAAATCATCATTTAGGGAGTTAGATGAACACCATAAATGAAAAGCCATAACGTGATTGGACGGATCTTCTCCAGGGTTTCCATTGAACTTAGGAATATCATAAGGCAATTTGTGTGGAATCACCGATCACCAAGCTGAATAAATAATGGGATCATTGGTAAGCCGATTTAAATCTGGTAATTCAAGTGTTGCAACAAAAGGAAACTATTGGTTTAGGTCGGTTTGACTGCATTCATAAGCCTATCATGTTCTTCTTCGTCGATGACTGCATTCTTGAAAGTCTTCTCGTAAAGCAAGAACTTAAGGATTTTCTCGTCATCTTCGAACACCTACCAGTTTGAGATGTTATCAGGCACAGATGGTCTGAAAATCAATTCAACATAAAATTTATTCTTCTTCAATCTAAAATAAGGCAAAATTTTAGCAGCCATACTAGCCATCAGATCGGCATCTTGGTTTTTCCCTCGAGGTATGTATGTGATATTAAAGGAATCAAAATTTTCAATTAAGCCCCATACCTCATGCTGGTACCTTACTAGGTGTGGCGAATTGCAATGTATCCTCTTCCTTACCTGATCCACGATTATCTGTGAGTCACCAAAAACTTTAAGAATTTTCACCTTCATATCAATGGCTTTCTTCAGGCCCTGCAACAAGCCTTCATACTTTGTGGTGTTGTTGGTGCCCGTGAACTCCAAACGGTTGGCCATCGGATGTTGGTTCCCTTGTGGATCAACGAGAACACTCCCAACACCTACACCTTCAAGGAAGTTAGAGCCATCAAAATAGAGTGTCCAAAACACAGAGTCTAGTGTTAGATCAATTGAATTGCTTCCTACGAAACTAGTTCTATTATCTACTATATTACAAGGTGGTTCATCAGTTGGATTACAAGGGAGAGCTTCCAAATGTGTGTTTATTGTAGTTTCTTCAGTTGTTTCTACATGGAATTCTCCAACACAGGTTTCTGTGGCACAAACATTGAAACTATAATTCCCAAGGATAGAGTTGGTAAACATTACAGGTTCATTAGGACTGTTTAGCTCCGTCACTACATACTTCATGTATCTTTCATGATCAACTCTTAGTATATCACTCATCCCCTTCTGAGGTAGCAAGAGATGGGACCAATCAGTTGAGAAGTATCCATTTAGTTTTTCTGACCAATCCCTACTAAGCAGTGTTCCATAAGCCTTGGGTATATAGACTACCACTATATCAATGACTTGTGTGTATTGTGGTTTAGCAGTCATCCGAATCAATACATCTTTCAATTCCCCAATTACTTTCACATTTATCCTATCTAATTGCATGATTCTAGTTCCATTTTTCTCAGGTATTGCATGAAGTATTTTAAAAACAGCGTAAGGCATCACAGTGGATGAGGCGCCTGAGTCTACCAAGCAATTGTGTACGTTCATGTTGAAGATTTCAAATGTGATAAGGAAAGGGGGAGTCATGGATTTAGATTTCCTTCCTATCATGGTTGGACTGACATCTTGGGAGTTTTGATTCATTTTTGATAGGGTGGCTTCCATGGTTGCTGGCTTTTGGGTTGTGCTGGGAGTACTAACAGGTCTGGAGACTGACTTCTAGGTTTGGCTACTCGAGATGGTGGCAGTTTTACAGTTCCGCTCATTCATAGTTTTCAAGAGCAAATCTCTTTGCTGCGTTAATTTCAGCAAATCAAATTATGTGATATTAGCCCTAGATTCCTTAAGATCATCCACTATTGTAATCAATGTTATAAACAGGATAGGGTAGAGTAAACATACCAGTTTTTCCATTCTTAGGTGGGAGTTTACCATTTTGAGTCGCCTTCGTTGCAGTGGGAGATGCATTTTCTTTCTCTAGATGGTTTGCCACTGGGGTATTCTTGGACTAACCACTAGGTCTACCCTTCTCAACAGGGACTTTGGGAGCAGGTGCCTTCACAGGACGAGCATCTTTCTTGGTCTGATCTACAGGCTTCATCACACCCGCAAGTGGCCCCTTTCTTCGTGTGTGGATTTCATTAGTGTGGATCTCTGCCATACTGCCTCCTTGGTCATCATCATTCTCGTTTGTATAGAAATCCCATAGTACATTGATTTTAGTTTCTTCTTCCAAGGGCTCTTCTACTTGGTATTCTTCCTCGTCTTCTTGTTTTGGCTCTAGCTCCACTATAGGTTCTTCTTGGTTAAGGAGCGATCGGGTAAGAGCCATCTCTTCTATACTTAAATTCCCTTCATTGGGTGGAGCAGGCAGTGCAAGTGGACCATGACCACCTTCTTTCTTCTTATGATAGAAAGGTTTGAAAGGTTTTATGTCGTTATACTCACCCCCCACTCCCGCTTGTACTCTCTCCAGAATTCCTTTTCATATCAATGACTATATTTGTCAACTTCTTAATGATCCGATGCAAACCTTCTACATCTGTGGCATCCTTTTCTTTGGTTTTGGCCCCTTTGTTATCACCCCCATTATTCTTCTTGGATGTTTGAGAGGCTTTCTTTTCTCCAGTTGTAGGGTGGCATGCTGTGAGACTAAGAGTTTCATTCTCAACTTTTACTACTTCATCGATAACACCCTGTAAGGTTTGTGTGTTAATCCTTTTGACCCACATCGTTGTAGCTATAGGGAGAGCAATGATGTAGAATTCCATGAGGACCTCCTTAGTAGGTCTAGCGGTGGATAGGATTCTGTTGAACAAGGTGTTGAGCTGGATTTTAAAATCCTTAACCTTTTCTCTGGTTTCCATTTTCAAACAAGATAGTTTTAAAACTAAGGCCACAGGGGTTTTTTCATCGCCATACTTATCTAAAAAGGCCTGTTGAAAGGCAACCCACGAGGTGATCAATCTAGTTCTCAAGCTAAAGTACCATGTGGAAGCTGCACCAATCAGGGTAAAATGGAATAGGCGACAAACTATATCTTCATCAGCTACCCCCAAAATGCGCACAACCAGGTAGAAATAATTAATATGGTTTTCAATGGTGTCTCCCTGCTCAAGGTCGAATTTAGGTAGTACTCTTTCTGTATTCTTGGGTAAGGGATGCTACTGCCCAGGTACTGCTACGGTGTCCTAAGTGAGCCAAGGAGGAAGTGCTCCCAGAGGAGGTGGGAGTTGGTTTCCACCGGGTTTAGGAATATTAGCCATATCGAGGATAGGGATGTTTTGGTTGAGGGTTTCTTCATTAGGATTTTCCAAATCAGGCCATGGATTGCCCTCATAAGGGGAATCCTTAGGAATTTCTTCCCAAGGAGAGTCGATACTCTGTAAAGAATCAAGCACAATATCTTCAAGAGAAGGGGTTGCAGATGTCTCTTCATTTATGTGATAGACCCTTGGCTTTCGTTTTTCTATCAGAGGTAATGACTGAAATATAGGGAGCTGTGATAGGGAACGAGTGTAAGCCCGAGTAAGTCTTCTGTCTGGTTGTTCCTGAGTTACAGGATACTCCCACAGTGTCTCTTCTTCGAAATGAGGCTTTTCCGAATGAGAGGAAGTGTATTTTCGACCTTCACTATCCATGCATTAATCTTTTTTAATCCATGTGTGGAACTTATAGATGAAATCTTGAAAAGTTGTGGATGGTGGTTTAGGCCCTCCTTCTAGCGCCAATTTGTTGACATGGCGAAATTTCACTATACCAACGAAGGGGAACAAACTTGATCAAAGACCCTAATTAGGCCTACTTTCTTTTGGAATGGCTAGTTCCCACGAGCTTTAAGGGACCCCGTGAACTGTAATAGGCGTTGAAAGATTTCTTCTGAGAAGAAGACTTCAATTAAATCAACAAAATAAAACAGCTAACCACTATGTATTACATCATATCTACACTACTTCTAAATACTCTAATCTAGTCCTAATTATCCTAGTCTATCATGCAAGAGCAAAACAAAAGGAGGTTAAACATCATATATAAATCAAGTCCAAATGAATCAATTACTAGTCCACATGAGAAAAAAGTTGTATTAAATCCTTATCGCAATGCAATTACTCATACATGAATATACATTCCTTTCCATACAAATAACACTTGCAACTCATGTTCAACAAAGTCTGAAATTAGCAGCCTTTCGTGAATTATTAATGCTATTGAATTATATTCAAATAACCGATAACAACCATGAACTACAAGTTATCGATATACATAAAGAAAATCACATTTGACTTTATACCAACAACAACACACTGATCCTAAACATATGAGAAAAAGGGGAAACAAATTCGAAACAACAGGCTCCTTCTTGAACCAAACAGTCCTCTTTATTCACAATAAATCAAAGTTGTTTTCTCCAAAACAAAAAAGGCCCTTCTATCCTATCTGGAGGTAATATTTATGCCTTGGGCCCCATGACCTTTCGTCTTCCCTTGTTCTTTTCAATATAATGATCAGAATACACAGATGTAGAGCCATCAGTGTCATTGCTGACACGTAGGAGTTTCCTGTCACTGGAACGCTTCATTTCTTGGGGAAATGAGTAGGTGTTGATTAGAAGAGGATGACTGTGTGTCATCTCTTCATGATGTGATCTGGGGGTAATTTCTCTTTTGGAATACATAGGCAGCACCTAGAAACCGACTGAGAATGCCAAAGGCCGACTCTTTCAACAGAACACATCCACATATATGGGTTCTCCGGATCCGCTTATGCATCTGTTACTCCTTGCCTGCAGAAATAATAGACACCAGTCATGCTTATAAAAATATGACAGAAATGTTTTAAAACATAAGTCTTGCCTCCATTGAATGTTTATTTCATCAAATGTGAAAGAATTGGCCCTTGGTTTTAAATTTATGCATAGATTAAGTCCCACAAGCAAAACTCAGCTTATACTAAAAATCACTGTAAAACACAGAACCGGATGGTATTTTAGAAGGGGTCATAAGTGGTAACTAGTATTGCGAGGACGGCCCCGATTCCATTCTTCAGACGACACGTAGCAGTTAGGAGGAAAGAGGATACCACTTTTCGGGCAAGTATTCCTCAAGCAACTTGTTCACCCGAAATCTACGTGGATCGTTGGATCCACAAGGGGTAGATCAATGGTGGAGGATTGGAATAGGCAGACCTGAAATATATTTAAATGGCACTTAATAGCCC
This sequence comes from Pinus taeda, assembly GCA_000404065.3. NCBI lineage: Eukaryota > Viridiplantae > Streptophyta > Pinopsida > Pinales > Pinaceae > Pinus > Pinus taeda. Next base: position 168,672 of record APFE030973283.1, read on the forward strand.
TGACAGGTCCGCAATCTATGATTTCCATTTGAAAAGCCCCAACTTCAATGTTTTTCGAAAACACAAGAATATATGGGAAAACCCCATGTCCGGTCATAAGACCAGACCTGAAATATTATATACGAGGGCCTATACTCTATCGGGTCCACCATATCGCATCGCATCATGCCATGTGTTAGGTCTTAAAACTACGTCGATTGTGCCTTTCAACTGGCGGAACCCGACATACATAAATTTCGTGGTTCATAATCCTTTCGGGTCTGCCTCATAAGACTCCTCTTTGGAAAACCCTGACCCCAGCAAATTATCAAATAACACGGGAAAACCAGAGTCTGGCCGTTGGGCTGGACTTGAAAATTTATATGCCTGACTCTATAGTCATCGACGGGTCTGAGTGATTACGATGCGCCATATATGTAGACCCCGGACCCCGCCGACAGCGATATGTGATATAGCCCCAGACCCGATATATATAGAATATGGTTAGTAATGTCATCGGGTCTGGAGGATAGTGGCGCACCATATATATATAAACCCACGTGACCCCGCTTATAGCGATATGTGATGTAGCTTCTGGACCCGAAATATATGAATTTGGGTTAATACTGCCATCGGGTTTAGAAGGTAATGGTGAACACTAAGTCTCATTTTTAATCGTGATAGGTGGAAAAAGGGATTTACACATGTTTTTGAGCATTTCCGCTATAAGGAGCTATGACGGGAATAATGATGAGATGGAAGATTTTGTGGGTTAAAAAAATCCCGCTGAGCATATGAATGAAGGCCTTAAACAATGTTATATGAGAGGGATTTATTAAGGGGCTTTAACCATTTGTGAATGGAAGATTTGACTCTCCAGAGAGCTAAATCCCTCGGGTAGAATAGATCATCCGGAGAGATGCAAGATTAACTTCTAGGGGACCCATCCAAAATTGTTGCCAAGGCAAGTTTTGATAGGGTGGTGGTTGTGGCCATAATTCAGTGTGAATGAAGGAAATGGAAAATGTATGCTTTTTCTGAAGATTAATAGAATTTTGGTGATTCTAGCTCACATGAAGCTGTAGTATGAATTTTTCTTCTGTGTTTACTCCATCTATCTTCTTTTCTTCTAAGATGACATGTAATTGTAGCTGTTGGGTGTATCTTTACGTGATCATGGATTCGTCTAAGTCTAAATGTTGATTTAAGATGCATGTGGCTAATAATATTTAACATCCTTAATATGCACTCTATGTAATTTGATATGTTATTCATTGTTTCGCTCATCCATTTCCTACTGAAGTCTAGTGCACTATATTCTACATTTAGCCCTGTGTATTCGATTTCATTTTTTCATGGTATTCTAACTCACTTACTATAATGGAAAATGAATTATGTGCTTCTGTAAGGATAACACCAGAGTTGTATATTAATTATTCTATGAGTCTATTTTCCTATCAATGTCATTTGTCCTCTTGAAAGAGTTTTTGAACCAATTATGTTTTTAAAAATATGTTAAATTTTGAGTGTAAGTGATCACTTTCATCAAATCTTGCAAATACTCATTAAGATGTCCTAGGCACTCGTCTCTCCTCAACCTAATAGATATCTCTAGGAGCTACAATATATCAAAGGAAATTTCAACAAAGTTTGAAGAAAACCCTACTGAAAAACTCATTCCCGAGAGGCCATTTCTCCCAGACATGACACAAACTAAGTATTGAATCACTATGAGGAGCGACTTTCTGCCAAGTCTAAGATTTAAAAAAGAAACAACATTTGTATCTAAGAAAGAAAATCAAGCCCGTGACAAGCTTAGATAAGTTCAAAATCAAAGGATAAAGACTCAAAAATAGTAAAAATATAGGAATCTATACAAAAGAAGGAGAAAACACACACTAGGAAAAGATCCCCATTGGAGTTTCCAATTCTGTTAGCCCAAAAATTACACAGATGTTGAGTTGTTGCTCCATTGATCTTGCCTCAATATTTTCCAGACAACGTGTGATGGATCCAAGCGAATTCCCTAAATATAATGCAATAACAAACCATTCAACTAACAAAGGAGGATGATAATAACATACTTGTACATCCACAAAAATTGGTGTCTTTTTCAAACCCCTTTGAGCTATTGGAAACCCTATTCCAATTTAATTATCCATCTCCAAACTCTTTGATCTGAGCTCCTACACACATACACCACCAAACACCCAAACAAGATGATGTTTTCCTCCATAGTAGACAAGTTAAGATGCACCGAAAGATATAATAATAAATAAATCATATTTAGACATAAAAGAACATGAAACATAGGAGGAATTCATTGTTTCCATTCATTAATAAGAATAGTACAGAAATGTTATACCTTAGTAACTAGTATACTCTCCTTTGATCCTTGGCTCTCCTCTTTCCTCAACTTATAGGTAGATTGGGTTCATATCACATGCAACAAAAAATATCCTAGTGAAAACACTAGCATTACTAAGTTATATCACTCTCACTTTCCTCTCTCCCTTGAGAGGGTCACATTATGTTGGCATTTCTAAAGTGAAAGAGGATGTATATAGACACATAGGGCCATGTGAAGTTAGGAATATGCTCCAATAATTGATCCTCATCCAAGTTAGGAAAATATAAGTTGATTTGATATCCTTGGGAATGATTTATCCTTTAAGTTTGACCACTAGTGCTCCTTGAATGAAGGCAAGATATGTACTCAAATTCAAGGTTTCATAGTTGCAAAGGAGTGATGGGTGACATGATTTCAAGCTTGTGGGAGTGATGAGCTCATAAAATAGCATAAACAAGGGGAAAGAGGATGGATCATTGTGTATGTATTTGGATTATAGGGACTTCAACAAGCTCACTACTAAAGATAAATTTCCCATTTCTGTCATTGATGAATTGTTGGATGAATTACATGAAGCAATTGACTTCACCAAGTTGGATCTCCATTTAGGATATCATCAAATTAGAATGATGACTGAAGAGATTTTGAAAACAACATTCATAACTCATGAAGGTCATTATGAATTTTTGGTCATGCTTTTTGGCCTTACTAATGCACCTTCCACATTTCAAGGTTTGATGAACTCCATTTTCAAACCTTTCCTTAAAAAAAATTGTGTTCGTATTTTTTGATGATATACTAATCTACAAAAATTCTTGGAAGGATCATGTTCAACATGTTGACAGGGTGCTCAAACTATTGGAGGAGAAAAAATTATACGCAAAAATATCCAATTTCTTCAAAGTATAGGAGGTGGAATATTTGGGTCATATTTTGTCTCATGAGGGCGTTAAAGTAGACCCTAACAAAATTAAAGCTATTATGTAAAATCCCCACAACCCTAAAGCATATTTGAGGATTTCTCAGGTTGACAAGGTACTATCACAAGTTTTTTAAGAATTATGGGAGAATAGCCACAGAAGGAACTAGGAAAATTATTCCATCATCCTATTCCTTTGTTGCTCGAGGGCTTCTTCGAGCAATATTTTGGAAGGATCTCCTACTCCCTCGTCTTTCTTTTCTTCTGCCATGGTAGGTCGTCGGGGTTTATGGGGATGGTCTTGGAAAGGTTCCACTAGTTTGAGCCCTAACTCCTTATACTCTGAACTCATTGGCGATAAGAAAAGAAAAACATTAAAAGAGAAGACCACTATAATACCGCTCATCCAGACTTATACAAGAATGTAATGCAATACCGATACAAACATAAACATAGTGTTGGGCTGCCAAAATTAACATTCACTTTCACTCTATGTTTCACCTTTATCCTCATTTTTTCACCTCATTCCATCACATTATCATTACATAAACCTACATTATCATTTCTACATGAGTTCACATTTACATTTTCCAAAGTTATTAATTTCATGTATTTAGAGTGAATTTATGATTAAAAGTTATAGAAATAACATGTATATGCTTATACCTAAAAGTGGCTTGAGTTTGATGACATGTGTAGATAATTTAGAAGCTTCCAAGGCACCCTTATGTGGCCTCCCAAGATCAAATTCGAATTTCAACTCAAGAGGTGGACCATATTCCAAGGAGAAAGATCATGGAGATCTTGATGTGTCATGGGATTTGTATCTAGTATTTATGATTGTTCATTCAGCATGAATAATATCATTTTCTCCAAATCATGAGTTATGAGTGTTGTTTGATTCTTAAGGTGTGATAGTTGTTCATGTGTGCTCATTGAGGAATGGAAGGATCCCCATACCAAGATAAGTACACTTTGTTATAGATTAATGTTCATAGTTGTGAATATACTAGTTTTAATTCTGGATGTTCATCTTATTTCTTTGTTGTAAATACTTGTAGATAATTTCAATTTGAATTCATGTTATGGCCATGTTTTGTTGTATGAAGATTTATCTCCTTTCAATAGATAGTTTTTATGTGAGAAGGACAACCAAGACCTCCTAAGCTAGGAGCCTCTTCTCCATGAGTTAGACTAAATTGAAACAAGATTTACTTTCTTATATGCTTTCCTAGATTAAATTTATGTGAAGATTGATTTCCTTTCAGTAGCTAGTTTTTATGTGAGAAGGACAACCAAGACCTCCTAAGCTAGGAGCATCTTCTCCATGAGTTAGACTGAATTGAGACAAGATTTACTTTCTTATATGCTTTCCTAGATTAAATTTATGTGAATATTGATTTCCTTTCAGTAGCTAGTTTTTATGTGAGAAGGACAACTAGGACCTCCTAAGTTAGGAGACTCTTCTCCATGAGCTAAGAACTGAACTGAAAACAATATTTACTAGCTTTCATTTATATTCTTTCTTTCCTACTTTCTTAGATGTTTGGCAATGATATTATATAAAGATAGTAGAAAGACAACCAAGACCCTTGAAAAAGAGACTCTTCTCTATCTTCTAAAGTAAACTAATTCCATTGGTCAAACATCTTTATGCTTTCATAAAATAGATCTGAATCTTTTCTTTTCAAAATAGTTCAGATTTGTAATATGCATTTCCATTCTAAACAAACTTCCTACACCAGTTTCATCTGAGGTCTCATATATTTTGGTTTGCTTCTAAGTTTACGAAACCCCCGGGTTGACAAGTTAAATGAGAGGGATTTAGCATATAATTAAATTTCCCTGCACATGGAGATGCTACAAAACTAAAAATCCATTTCATTAGTATCAAAGAACTTAAATATGCTTACATACAGAATGGAAATAAACTAGCTCAGGCGATGGTAGATTATCTCCGAGAAGAGATGTGGTGGCTACATTCCTCTAAACTCTGTTACAATGAGGATCAAGGGCCTTTTTATTATTGAACAACAAGGGAAAACCCTAAAAAACAAAAACCCTAACCCCAAGAGATGGAATGCCAAGAGTTTGTGGGCCCCGTTGGGGTTAGTTAGGCAACCAACTTCTTAGAGTCGTAACTTGGTCATATGATCTTTGTTTGATGCATATGATACCTCATTGGAAATATATCTCCAATTATTACAAAAAAATTAGTGTAGGGGGTCAAAACAGCTCCGGAAGTTCAGGACCCCAAAGAATGCTAAAACTAGTAAATGTTGTTATAATCAAGGAAATAGATGAAATAAACTAGAGGTCTAGGTGGAATAGGCGGATGGCCACAAATATCCACTTGGATCAGTCCTCCCCCCAGGAAGAAATGGTCCCCTTTGCATGTAGAGCCTCCATGAGGTGAGGAAATTTTTGTTGAATCTGGTTCCTGGTGAACCACTTGCCCTAGTGAAGGAGTTGACCTACTTTGACAACTCGATATAGTTGGATCATCTACATGTGAGTGTTCTTAATATGTGTGTCCATGAGCCTATCAATTGCGTCCTATTTAATGCAGCTTGGGTTGAGCTCTATTGATGTTAACTTCTCAGCAATGTCGAATGTTTCCAACAATGGGGGAAAGTATGGTCACAACCGGTCCACATTGAATACTTGGTGCAGGCCAAAGAACAGTGGAATGCTGAGCTCAAAGGAATTGTCCCATACAACCTTATTGATGGTGTACGACCCATATAAGAGTGTTCAAAGTTTGTGGTAGGGCCCAACTAAGTACTCCTTCTGCAAATGTAACCAAACTTTGTTGCCCACCTGGAACCTGTGTGGCACCCGATGCTAATCATGACACTGCTTGTACTTAGCATTAGCTCAGTCCAATCTTTCATGGACCTATTGGAAAATGTGATGAATGCACTCAATGAATTTTTTATCCCTATCAGCTTTGGCCTAGACATGATCTGAATCTTCCTAAGTAGTTGCAAATGGTATGACCACATCAATGGGACATAGTGGCTAGAATCCCAAACCCACCTGAAAGGGGTTGTGGACAGTTGAGCTATGGAAAGATCTATTGTAATTGTGTTGGACATAGGGGAGACTTTCATCCCATATGTGTGGATGATTCTAGTTGTACATGCGCAAAATGTACACAATCATCCTTTTGACGACCTTTATTTGGCCATCAATTTGGGGGTGGAAGGTCATGGACTTAATGAGCTTGGTATCCAGCATCGACTAGATGATTGACCAAAATGTACTCAAGAAACTACTATCCCTATTTGAGATAATGGACCATGGGATCCAAAAGTGTACCCACACACATTCAAAAAAGAGATTAGTAGTGGTTTGTGTTATGATACTCTTCTTGCAGGCTGCAATAATGGCCATCTTAGAGAATCTGTCGACGACCACGAAAATGCAGTTGTTTCCGTGCTTAGTAGAAGGAAGGTCCAACATGTAATCCATGGAGATGGATTCCCAAGGCAGAATAGGAGTAGGAAGAGGAGTATATAGGTCTTTCTTCTTGATGGTCAGTTTGGAAATGGCGCACATAGTGCAGGATATAATGTACTTCCCAACATCTTGTCAAAGGTTCTACCAAGAAAAATACTTATGCATCACTACCACTATTTTCTCTACTCCAAAATGTCTAATGATGTGACTGTAATGCTCCCCCCAAATCATCTTGGAACACTTTCTTGAAGGAACACAGAGGTTTCCCAGGTGGCATAACGATGCACCCTAGAGATGACAATCAAGAAATTTATTTCCTTCCAATAGCATCTGGTATGTGTTTCCAAATTCTGGATCGCTCTTGTAAAGATGTGTCCACCCTGAAGTCTCATGTCCACAATATTCGAGCACAGTGGTCAACACCATGATTGAAGGTCGGATGAGGTAGTCTGCAACATTATTGGTTCTGCCCTTGTTGTACTTAATGTTCAAATGGACCTGTTGCATGTATATGGACCATTTCTCATGGCGATCATTCTACAACTTTCCTTGTGTTTGTATGAATTGTAGGGGTTGGTGGTCTGTCTGTATGATTGTTTCCTTCCCCATAATGTAATGTTTCCATTGTTGGCAGGCCTGCACAATGGATTACATCTCTTTGTCATAGGTGGGATTCTTTCGAACTATGTATGAAAGTGTCTCACTTTGATATGCCACTGGATGCCCCTATTGAGTAAAAATTTCACCAATAGCATAATCAAAGGCATCTATCTCAATCTCAAATGGTTGTTGTAGGTCTGGTAATGTGATCACTAGTGCAAAGCAGAGGTGATGCTTCAACTCAGAAAATGCCTTCTATTCGGATTCAAACCAAAATAACTTTCCTTTTTCTCCACCATTGGTGACTTGACTCAAAGGTCAAGTGATATGAGAGAACCCGAACATGAAGTTATGGTAGAAATTGGCAAGACCCAGAAAGTTGCAGCTTTGTTAGAGTAGTTATGGCTATCCAATCATGGATAACTTGTATCTTAGTTGGGTCCACATGAACACCCCTCTCATCAATGATGTACCACAAATATTAAACTTGGTTCATACTAAAAGCGCAGTTCTCCAAATTGGCACACAATTTCGGTTGTCGCAAGGTTTGGATGACCTGTCAAATATGGCAGAGGTGTTATTCCCAACCCTGGTTGAAGATCCAAATGTTGTCCAAATACACTACCACGAATGAGTTGGTGAAGAGCCGAAAGATGTCGTACATCAGCCTCATGAAGATTGCAGGGGCGTTTGTCAACCTGAAAGGCATGACCAACCATTTTAAAATGCCCTCCTTGGATTTCAAGGTAGTATTCCACACATCAGATGGTTCGATGGGTACCTAGTGAAAACCAAAATTTCAAGTTAAGCTTGTTGAAATATTTGGCCCCCTGGAGCTGGTCCAGAAGGTCATCAATCTGTGGGATTGGATACCTATTGGTGAGCCTTCGTATTGCACCAAGAATGTTACAACTGCTAGGGGCTCCTCAACTTAAATTATCAACCTTGGGTTTGTACAAAACTAGAGGTGGCAGTGCTATATGCAGAGTAGGTTAATTTCTACTCATGCCACCCTCAATCATGACATTAGTTCAAGGTGTGAAGAGACCATTCCTCAAACTTAACTCTAGTGACAATTCGCTAATGAAAGCACAATTGAAAACTGATTCTTAACTATGAAAATGAAAATTCCATTTGTTCAACTGGTAGACGCTAATTAACATTACATGAAAGAGAAAGGGTTAATCTACCTGCAGAAGTTAAGCTACTCTATCTTGCATAATTCATCAAATTAGTAACCTATTTTCATCTATCATTGATCTACTTCACATTTGCTTGAAAATCATAAATATAACTTGTATCATGCTCGTGAATCAAAAACTCTAATTCTACTTTGTTTTGCAGTGAGAAAAATAGGTGGTTGGAGTGGTATAGGAGCTTACCTTGATCATCAAATCACAACTTGGGGTCATTATTCATCTTGATTTAGCTAAGGATGAAGTGGGGAGAAAAGTAGGTGGAGGAAAATGGTGCTACAGGCCTGCTATAGGTGCTACTACAGGAGGCCTTGTATTACTACAGAAGGGGTTATGAGATCCTTTTTAGGGTGGAGGTGGTATCTTGAGGGCATGAAGAGGTGGATGAAGGTAGGATGGAGTGAATGAAGGTTAGGTAAGCCTCCTAGCTAAGCCGGGGACCTCTCGGAGGTTTGAATTGCACCAAGATGAATGCCCACATTGTCCTTAATTGTCTAAACAAAGTGACTATGGAAACCAAGTTTTGGGGTCATAATTGAAGAGTGGAAGGAGAAGATGGAGAAGTTCAAGTGGACATAAAAGAGGTGCCCTCCCCTGTAGATCAAAACAACCCTTCAACTAGCCACATGCATGAATCAATTGATCATTAACACAATGATATAAACTATGATGGAAAAGATGAGTTGACTTTGAATTACATCTATTATATGCCACAACACTATTCTGATCACTGAACTAACTCCTAAGTTATAGAAAGTAAGTATGAATAAGGACAAATAACTTCTTTTTATTTCCAATAAATCATAAACAAAATGTTTTTAGACTGAGACTGTAAATCCTTCCAACCATCTCCCACAAGAGAGGTGATAGGCAATCCTGCAATCATAGGTTTTTATATCTTAACATCTATTGCAATAAAAGAAAGACTTGAAATTGTTTAAACTAAGAAGAAGATAGAAATACAGAAGAGGTACCAAACCCTTTGGGTTGGGCCCAAACCCAAGGGTTTCAACCCTCTAAAACTAGCTCATATGCAGCTTAATAACCAACTTCTCATTATCAGAAAATAGTAGTCTCATACATCACATGAAAGTTAACAATGAAAATGTTAGCCCTAAGCTCAATAACTACTCCTAGCTGAATCAAAACTTTGAATCCTCATGAGCCTTTCAACTCTTTTACTTATACAAAAGGGTATTTGATAGCAACTCCCGAAAATAGGAGTGATTCTCTCCTTTATCTCAAAAATTTTGGATCTTGTCCTCCTTGAGCTTCTCATGCACTTGGAGTTACTCAACTATCAGTGAATTCGATCTTGTGAGTGAGGATTCGGTGATCTCAAGTTGATTAGAGAGTTAAGGAGGTGGACAAGCCTCCCTAGATTCCATCCTAGTTGTCTTCATGAAGCCCCTACATAGTAAATGCCTAAAAAATGTTTCTTTTTTCCTTCAATTTAATCACATTAGGCCACATACTATGAAAAACACCTTTTTCTCTTCTTACTAAGGATATTATAACCAAAAATGTGAATTAATGTGAGAAAATGATAGTTTTAAGGTTGGAGGTTAGAATAATTAACTTCAAGATATACCTATTGATGGGACTCATCATCACCCCCCCACTGAAGGTGTTTCCCATCATTTTAACAACTTAGTAATCCATATGAAACTCATTCATGGCCCTGGTGGCGTCTATTACATCCCAAGGCACCTCAGACACTGTGCCCTCCTGTGGATAAAAACCTGCATTTTCCTCTTTCTATGTCCATACCTTTTGTTCCTCTTCCTAGTTCCCTTCTTCTTGTAATCCCAACAGCAAAGTTGGACTCAGTTTGAATCCTATCCATTTGATTTTCAGTCTTTGCATGATTCTTTTGTACAATGGGATTCTTTCCAAGGCATTCCTTAGGATTTCAGGAGAGTGATACTCTCTAATTTGTAGATTGTGGGGTAAGGCATGCCACTTGAATGTAAATGGGGATTCAAACAAAAGATTAGTTTAGATAGAATGTTGAAAAACACAAGGAAGTTGGTAGCAAAAGGATATTCCTAGGTTGAGGGGATAGAATTTGGTGAGATATTCCCTTGTTGCTAAGTTTACATCTATTAATCTCCTATTATCTATAGCAACAAACTTTGATTTAAATATAGCATCAATGGATGCCAAAACAAAACCCTACATGGAAATTTGAAGGAGGGGATATTTATGACACAACCAAAAAACTACATTAAAAATGGTAAAGAGGCATTGGTTTGAAAATTAAAGAATTCTTTATATAGACTCACACTATCTCCTAGAATGTGATACCAAAATTTTGATTACTTTGTGTTAGAATTGGGACTTATAACATCCAAAACATCATTATGAATATTATATTTTGCAATTTTTCTAGCTAAGAATATAGCATTTCATGTAAAGACAAAACATATAGATATCCAATACCATTTTGTAGGGACATGATAGAGGATGGAAGGTGATACAAGAGAAAGTTGATACTTCACAAAATGTTGCAAGTGCATAAATGAAATGGGTGAGCGTGGATAAATTCAAGTGGTGTTGTGCTCTATAGGCCTTATGGCCCTAAGATATTAACTCAAAGTTTGATGCATTCTTCCTTATACCTATGTAAGGTATATGACAAGTAAGAAAATGTTAGGACAACTATATCATATATATTGAAATCCTATAGTGGAGCAAGGAATAAATGTAGAGCCATCGTAGGGAATAAATGTAGAGAGTTGAAGGGAATAACTATTGAATAGTGAACATCACTTGTAGGAAATGGATTCTAAATAGTGCTAATGGGTCAATTAATTCTCATTGGTTTTTGACATGTAGAATTGGAAAACCATCAACGATTTATGGTTTTTTTATGTCTATTTATTGAGTACTAAGATTAGAAAAAACTATTGTATGAATTTTAATTTATTATTATGCTACCAAAATTTCTTTGAAATATTTATGCTACTATTAAATGTTGGGTGTGAAGCCTGAATATCTTCCTTATTCAGAGGTATTGCCACTTTGGACCCCATTTCATAATGTGTTGCCGCACGTAAAATGTACGCCTCTAGGCGGTCCAGGGGGGACGACGACGATTATTTGGAGCCCCCCCTGGCGGGGGATCAGGGGCAGCACCCCCGAAGCTAAAAATAGATGTAAAATTTCCTTGTAAAATGTTGTAATTTCATAGTCAATCTAGGTCGTTCATTAGGCGGAGATCTGATGGTAGAAGTTATGTTTAATTTTGGGTTTTTTGCCCTAGAGGGCAACCCCTCACTATATATGAGGGGATTGTATTGCATCTATGTAGATCTGTATTCTGAGTGAGAAAGAGAGAGGATATTGTGTGAGAGTGAAGAGGGAATTACAACAGATTTGTTGTAGGTTGTATCTCTTCATTTTGCTGGATAATATAAAAGGAAGGACTGGCTGTTTCTCCCTGGACGTAGCCCAAATTGGGTGAACCATGTATATATGTGTCTCTCTTGTTTTATGTGTTTTATGTGTTTATATTTTTGCAATATTTTATGTGTTCCATTGCTCTATAATATATAATTTTCTAATAATTGATACCAGAGCCGAAGGTCTACTTGGCTGATAAACTTGCAAGAGAGAAGGGTTCCTGGTTCGAGTAGGAGCAATGGTGGAAGATGGTAGGTTTAGGGTCGAAAAATTTAATGGCAAAAACTACCAGCTATGGAAGATGCAGATGGAAGATTATCTATATCAGAAATATTTGTACCTACCATTGAGCGGAAAGACAAAGAAGCCGTCGAGTATGGCAGACACGGAATGGGATATTATTGACAAAAAGGCACTTGGAACAATACAGTTGTGCCTAGCGGCGTCAGTAGCATTTAATATTTAAAAGGAAACGAAAACAGAGGGTTTAATGTCAGCATTGGCTAAACTATATGAAAAACCATCGACCTCAAATAAGGTATTTCTTGTGAAGCGTTTATTTAATATGAATATGTCATAAGGTGGATATGTTGCTAGTCATTTAAAAGAATTTAATACAGTTACTAGTCAATTAAGGTCTATAGGAGTTACAAATGATGATGAAGATGAGAAACAACCAGGTCCAAAGTGAATCCATTGTCCAACAAATGAAGCAGCGATGGAGTTTCTATAATCAGTCTCCAAGTGGGAGACTGTTGGGTGTGGAGCCTAATTATCTTCCCTATTCAGAGGTATCGCCGCATTGGACCCCATTTATTCTGCAATTTTGTTTTACCTGCAGGAAACCTGACTAAGTCCCAAGTCTGGTTATGTCCTAAGGAGTCCATCTCTTCTTTCATTGCTTGCTCCCACTTTTCCTAGTTTCTACTTGCACTACTTCTTCATAACATTCTGGTTCACCAGAATCAGTCAACAATACATAATATAATGAAGGAGAGTATTGTTCACGGGGCCTACTTATCCTGGTAGATCTTCTAACACCACTTTCAAGTGTTTGAGGTGTTTTCTTTTGTTGTGGTTGTTCTTGTTGTTCTGGTTGTTGATTATTATGATTTTCAAGCACCTTCACTTTCTTTGTGATGTCATAAAGAAAAATGTATTATATGTTTTCTTTTTCATGCTTCTTTTTCTGCATCTGATCCTTATACAAAACCTTTTCATTGAATATGACATCTCTACTCCTAACGATTTTGTATTTTTCATCATAAAAGCGATAACCAAAATCATTAACACCATATCTAATAAAGGTACATTTTTTTTATTTGGTCTCAAGTTTTGTTCTATTTTCTTTATTAACATGGACAAAGGCTTCATAACCAAAAGTATTTAAAAATTATTAGCTTACCTTTTTACCTGTCCATGCCTCCTCTGGAATACCACCATCCAACGAACTTGAAGGCCCTTTGTTTATTAGATAAACAACAATATCTACAAGATCTGCCCAAAATTGTAAAGGCTATCCTGCATGCAATCTCATGCACCTTGCAAACTCCATGATTGTCTCGTTAATCCTTTCTGACACACCATTTTCTTCTAGTTTTCCCAAAACTGTCTTCTCTTTGCGAATTCCATTCTCTGAACATTACCTATTGTTGTAGCATTTTTTGGTTTTGATTAGATAGAATATTTGAAAAAATGTTAAGTTAGGATATGGACATAACAATAGTGAATAAAATGTTAGTTGAAAAATAAATCTTGATGATGATGTCCATATCAAAGAAAATGTTAGGTTAGATGCTTTAAAAAATCAAGGCAAAAAGAAAATGTTAGGTTTGAAAGAAAAGAAAACAAATAAATTCTGAAAGTGAGCAAGTCTAAATGCCACTACCTTTTTCTGAAAAATAATGATTGTGTGCAGCTTATCTAAATGCCACAACCCATGATAGTCAAACAATTTAATCTTGACTCCTTCATGCTTTAAATTTGATGTTATAGTTAGTGAATAAAGATCTAGCCAAACTGTTTAATCTTGGCAAATTAGTAGTTAGGTAGAGAATAATAAGGTGTTCATCAATTTAATCTGAGCCCTTGGACTGATATAAGGTTAGAATTAGATAGTTTCTTGTTTGAAAAGAAAATCAATAAGGGTTTCTAGCTTAAATGCACCCATTAAGTGAAGAAAAAATAATAGGATAAGCAAAGGGTAAGTAGAGAAAGATTGCAGAAGTTTGATTATTCATTGAACAAAAAGTACATTTATCATGTTTTTATGTCCATGAGGCAATTACATAAGGCAAATGAAGGTCTACTAGATCGACTAATTAACTTCCCATTCATCCTCATTCATCCCTATAGTCACTAATTTCCCCTTCCTACCTTTATACATTCATATTCTTTCATTTTCCACTAAGAACCCCTTTTCCTAAGGTCAAAACCCTTTTTTCCGAAGAAAAGTGAATATCCCATACAAAATCCCTTTTTACATGAAAAACCCACAAAAATATATTTTCCCTAAGTATTGATGCTTATAAGAAAAGCAAATAAACCATTAAAAAGCACTTTACTTAGTGAAATTCCCCTTTTCGCATAAATTTCCCCTTTTCCGCTCATATTTTTTATTAACACTAACATAATGTATTAAACCCTTAAATTTTCCCTTTTCCCGTATATATTAATTCCTTATAAAATAACCCAAAACCCTTTAGTTTTATTAAAAACTATGATATATAATATATCGCATCGGCAGGTCGCAAACTTTATAACATGCAAGCATTACTCCCCGTATTGCGAAACTCCGATTGCAATGTGCGATGGGAAGCCTAGACACGACACTATATATATTGCAATCTAATCCATATCGCATCTGCATCCATCGCAAGTCCCGATAATATCATTCCCCTCCACCATTGCAATATGTGATGCGCGACGGACTGACCCATATATATATATATATTATATATATATATATATATATTATATATATATATATATATATATATATATATTACAGTTTATTGCTATATCGCATCCAGCCCCTATCGCATTCCTTTGCGATGGGCCTACCCCGGACTAACTCCGATTGCGATATGCGATATAAAGCCCGGACCTGATATCATTATCCGCAAGCATTTATAAAATTTCAAGTCTGCCATATTCGTTTTTGTAAATATTTTCTTTGTTAAATAATTTTTTATGATTTAAACAAAGAAGTAACTAAACTTCCATTTAACCCCACTAATCACATTTTTAACCATTATGAAGCCACTATCGCAATATTTAATCATTCATACCCTCTGTAGTACTTCTTCTCTCCACCTCCGTCCGATCTAAAGCCTTCAAATCCAACGACCCTCGGCGATTTCGGGTTAGCTCTCTGTATGGTCATTACCCACCTGAAAAGCAGTTTTTCCACCATCCTCCATTGCTACATGTCAGGCTTTGGTTATTTCAAGTGACTCCTCCCCAAAACTGCTCGTGCCACATAAGCAATGCGATGAAAATTGCCTTCCGCAAAACGACAAATGGTTACTATTCACTTCATGCCGTATTTCAAAAGTAAAATTGTTTTTCTCGTTAAACGCCAAAAGACCATTTTTTCTCTGTTTCGCCTGTTTTCACATTTAAGCCTGCATAAGCCTCTACGGCCAAAAAACCATCATTTTTCCTTCCGAATACACCCTGGACTCTTTCTAATATCCTTTAAAAGCTCAATAAAACCATTGAAGACCATCTGTCACCCTTATTTTTCTTAACAGTCTATGCATTTTGCAGGTGAAGACTGTTGATCCAGATTTACAAAGAAAAAGCATGTGTACAGTTGAGAGACAAAAATGAAGACAATATCAATTTATTTTACCCTGTAACATAAAATCTAAAGTGATTTACTGTTGAAAAACACAGTAAAACCTGGATTGCACAGTAAAAGTAAAAGGAAACAGTAAAGGTTATTCTGCAAGGTAAAAAGAGATTTACAGGGTTTAAAGAGTATCAGATGAAAGATCAAACTAAAGGAATTAGCCAGCATGAAGGATACAAACAAATTAGTAGCTTAAAGGGAAAAATATCAAACAACAAAGCCATCACAACCAAAATAAAAGGGGACAACAAGAAGCAGTTCAATAGCTGCCCCTATCTTCTTGCATGAAGATCTTTTCCTTCCTAGAATAAATCTTAATAAGTTTTAGGATATTTTCCTAGTTTCATTATTGTATAAATAACTCTCTTCTCTAGTTATTAATGGTTCGGAGTTCAAGATTCATAATTCATTGCTTGTAAAGTCTTGACTGTTAATACTACTTTGAACCTAGAAGCCACCTTTGAAGGAAGCTTTTGCAGACATTTGAGATACACAGTCTTTCTAGAACCTTAATACTAAGCAGAGGATTCTGAATCTGGTTTTACACAGTTTGTGTTAACCTGTAAGTTTTTCCAGTTTTCAATCATTATTTTTTTCTTCATATGCTTATGACTTACAGAGATATCTAGGTAGGAACAATTTGTGTTTCAATTGATTCCTGTAAGCTCTTGAAGTGATCATCTATTAAGAGATTGGATTAATGCAACTGTTTGTGTAGCTAATCCCCTCTAATCAATAAATCATCAGCATTTTGTGTAAGCATTAATTATATTTCCTTGAACCTTTGGAACGTAGTTTAGAAGGTTTTCCAACTTATGATTGTTCTGTTTTACAGTCTGGAAACTGTGATAATCATATTTTTTGCTGTCTTCTACTCACCACTATTTTTTGATTTATATCACTGTGTAATGCTTTATAGAAGCCCTTTGCTAAAGTATTAATATAACCCAAAGGATTAATTACTTTAATTCTACATCTATCTTCATTCATTGGTCTTCCAAAAATTTAAACCAAAAACCCAAAAACAATTATTTTAGATGCTCTGGAATTGGTAGTTGACCTACTATCTCAGAGGTACAACATCAGACTGGCGTCGTTGCCAAGGATTCAAATTTCATTTAAGTTTCCCTTGGGAAAACGATATTCATTCATTCTTTCCTTTAAAGGTGATTAAAGGTTTAGAAAGGTTAAAATCATTCACCTAGGTGACTCCACACTCCCAAGCTGGCATTTTATAAACATACCAGATATCATTCAAAAGCTAATATAGTTAAACCTCTATCAGATCCTGAAAGGCTTCTGAGAAAATCCAGTTCTAAAATGGGACACCAACCATCTTCTTCTTCTTGTGCAGTCTGAAGAATTAGAATCATTTCACCCCTATAGTAATTTCCCAGTTGATCTTGATTACTCCCATTTATCACCTAGGGTTGTTGAACTTCTAGATAAAGGAGTTGATTTTAAGTCAGTCTAACTTATCCATTCATTAGAATCTCATCCAATACCCAAACTACCATCAGGGTCACCTAAAACTAAATTTGATTTGGGTGTCAATCTACCAAAATATAAACCCACAGATTTTATATCCCCTACCAACTATCATTTTCCTTCCATTTTTGACCAACCTGAAGCTTCTTCTTCCAAACAATCTGAGGAAACCTTTTCTATATATTCCAATCCTCTCTTTGAAACAAAAGAAGGTACTCCTTTACAGATCCCCAAGTTAGTTCATAGGAATCCTTTGAAGTCTTTCAGGAGATCTCCTCCTTCATCTCCTCCTTCACCTCCAACTAGTCCATCAACCCCTGAATGACCATCTTCTTCCTCTACTTCTTCTTCATCCTCTACATCTGCACAAACACCACATACTCCACCTAGACAACCTCATACACCTCAACAACCTCATACACCTCAACAACCTCATATACCTCAAGCACCTCTGCTGTCATGGCTTTCCAGCCTATTGTACAGGCTAGATATGCTACCTTAGTCTTAACTAACAACCTTGATGCATTCCCACCTGGATGCTTTTCCCAAGTACAATTGAGAAACTGGTCCCTCAGCTGAGGACCATCTTCAAGCTTTCCTTGATTTTGCAGACAACATGAATATTGAATAAGAAAATGTTTATATGAGATTTTTTGCGTAGTCACTTGAAGGAAATGTGAGGATTTGGTTTAGGTAGTTACCAGCAGCTACCATTAGAAATTGGAAAGAGCTTAATACCATATTTAAAAATCAATGGGGTGTTAAAAAGGATCCTCTTTACTTCCTCACAGAATTTGAAGAGCTTAAAAGGAACTTCGGTGAACCAGTAGCAGATTTTATCAAAAGATTCAACAAACTCTATCACAAAATGCATGTTGATTGTAAGCCTCCTATAGAAGCATCTAAGTCTATATTTTCCAAAGCTTTTGATGATGACTTTGTTGTTATGCTATGAGAGAGAACTTCAAGAAATCTTGAAGATATGCAAACAAACGCTATAGAAGTAGAAGAAAATAGGGCAGCCTCAACTTATTTAAAACTTAAGGAAGAAAAGGCCCAAAGAAAACTCAAAACTATTCAAGAAGCCTCTAGTTCCTTAAGATTAAATCAGAAGACTCAAAAATAGATGAAATAAGATATCTTCTTAGAAACCTATTAAATAGGATTTCAAAGATTGAGACCCAACCTAGGACCATACAACAAATAGTTACTAGGCCCCAAAATCAAAATCAAGCTCAGTATAAAATAAATCCACCACTACAAATTCTTCAGAGACCTAGCAATGATCAACAGGTTCCTACTCCTCTACTGATAGATGACCAACAACCTGATGATAATACTATGACAATTACTGAAGATATTAATAGTATGGATTCTTCTTCCAATCAAACAACCATCATTTCTCTCTCACAACAAAATCAAGCTCAAGAAGATCAAGAAGCTTCACAGGTCTCTAAATATAATGCTTTTTCTGAATTTTTAATTGCAGAATTAAACAAGAGGTATGATCTTAGGCCTAGGCTTGGTCCTGGGAGACCTCCAAAAGAAACTCCAAAAATTGAACCACATACCAAAACTGTTGAAGCTCAAACAACTCTTGTTCAACCATTAGATCAGTCAATTGATACTACACAAACTGGTAAAAACATTTTGACTGCATTTAATGTTGAAAAAGAATTAGAGAGGATTAATAACCCAATTCGACTGTCAGAACTTTCTAAAACCCCTGGTTACAACAACCAAGTCTCAAAATGGATACAAAATGCCTCGGTTCATGCTAAGGGTGATGTTATAAGTCTACAAGATGAAAAAACGACAGTACTTTTTGGCCCTAGTTCAGACATGATCGATGAGATAGTGCCTCCTTTCTATGTAACTCTTAAAACAAATGATTCCATCTTATACAATTGTATGCTTGATTTAGGAGCATCACACAACCTTATGCCAAAATCCATCATGGACCATTTGAAGCTCAACATCACTAAATCCTACCATGACCTGTACACCTTTGATTCTAAAAGGTTGCCCTGTTTAGGATTGATCAAGGATTTCGTGGTTACCCTTGCCCAAATTCTAGTGAAAGTGTAGTGCTTGATATTCTTGTTACATATATCACTCCCAAGTTTGGAATGCTCCTTTCTGGGTTTTGTTATGCCAAACTAGGGGGAACTCTACAGATGGGCATGTCATATGTCACTATTCCTGTTTATGGAGGAGAGCAGTTAAGATTATATAGAGAGGTAATATTTATACATACTATTTGTAAAACTAACCAGCCAAGGAACCATCCAATTTATGTAATTCAAGACTTTGGTTGTTTTCAACTCACTTCAAAACAACAAAAAACTCAAGTCAAACTTGAAGAAGTAGTTGAAAGTTCTGAACCAAACCAAACTGATATTTGGAAACTATTCTTTGATGGCTCTTGCACGAAAGATGGGGCAGGAGCTGGAGTATTTTTAATTTCACCTGAAAAGGAAAATATAACCCAATCATGTAAATTAGACTTCGAAGTTACCAATAATGTTTTTGAATACGAAGCTTTCCTTTTAAGATTGCAATTGGCCAAAAGCTTAAAAGTTCAAAACTTCATTGTTTTTACTGATTCTGAGCTTATTGTTAAGCAAGTAAAGAATGTTTTCCAGACCAAGAACCCTAGACTTAGGTCCTACCAAAATGAGGTATGCGGTTCAGTTGAAAATCCTTTTGATGCTTTTAATTTGACTCATATTCCAGGAGATCAAAATATTCACACAGATGCCTTAGCTGTCTCTACTTCCTCTTTTAAAATTCCTAATCATACTGATGTACTCTATCAAATACAAGTCAAATATAGGTCGTCTATCCCAGATAATCTGAAACATTGGCAAATATTCGAAGATGATGAACAATTGAAATTGTTTCTACAGGTAATAGACAATTTTTCATTTCTACAAATTGATGATGATAGAACTGAAATAAGTGAAAACGTAGAAGGAAATGATACTTCAGATTTTAAAGCCCAGATTTCTAATCATGACGTTATTCAATTATCTAATAATTTTATTCCAAAGGGACTCATTCCTTTAGAAAAATTATTCAAACAAAATGATGTTCTCCAAAAACCACAGTCCATTTCTTCAAAAGATGATGTGGAAGAGATTAATGTTGGAACTGATGAAGATATTAAAAACATCAAATTATGCACATCTCTAGAGCCAGAAATCAAAGCTCAGTATTTTAAGTTGCTGCAAAATTATAAAGACGTTTTTGCTTGGACTTACGCTGATTTAAAGACCTATGATACATCGTTAATACAGCACAAGGTTCCTTTGAAGCCAGAAGCAAAACCGTATCAACAGATGCTTAAAAGGATAAATCCAACTCTTCTACCAATAGTAGAAAGAGAGATTAAGAAAATTCTAGATGCCTAGATCATCCTCCCTCTTAGATATTCTAATTGGGTTGCAAATCTAGTTCTTGTTAGAAAGAAAAATGGAGAAATAAGACTTTGTGTGGATTTCAGAAATTTGAACAAAGCATCATTAAAAGATAGTTATCCTTTACCCAAAATGGATCAGTTACTACAAATGGTTTCAGGTGTACAAAGACTTTGTATGCTTGATGGTTTTTCAGGTTATAATCAAGTGAACGTTGATACAACAGACAGAGAGAAGACAACCTTTACTACACCCTGGGGTACATTCATGTACACTAGGATGCTATTTGGCTTGACCAATGCTGGAGCAATGTTTCAGAGCTATGGACATAGCTTTCATGGGTCAGGTAAATAAATTTGTGGTTATTTATCTTGATGACATAACTGTTTTTTCTAAAACTGATCAGAAACATTTAAAGCACTTTATGAAAGTTTTTGATAGGTGTAGAAAATTTGGAATATCATTGAACCCAAAGAAATATTTGTTTGCTGTCAAAGAACGAAAACTTTTGGGCCATATTATTTCAAAGGAGGGAGTAGTAATTGGCCCCAAATGAGTATCTTCCATTGAATCATTGACCTTGCCTAGAAACAAGAAGGGGATTCAAGCTTTTGTAGGCAAGATTAATTTTTTAAGGAGGTTTATTCCAAATTACGCAGAGATTGTGAAAGACATAATTGACATGCTCCGAAAGGACCATGAAGTCAAATGGACTCCCTCTTCTAGGCATGCATTTGAAAAAATAAAAAGGCAACCTCTGAAGCTCCCACCTTAGCCAGCCCTGATTATACTAAGCCATTTAGTATTTTCTCTTTTGCCTCCGAAACAACCCTTGTTGTTGTTTTATTACAGAAAAATGAAGATTCCCATGACCAACCCATATCCTTTTTCAGCAAGGTTATGAGATATGTTGAGCTGAAGTATGACATCATTGATAAGCAAGCATATGCCCTTATTCAAGTCATGAAGTCATTCAGGATGTATGTCTTACATTCACCTATTACTGCTTATGTTCCTAATAGTGCTATGAAAATTTTTCTAACCCAACCAGACACTGATGGGAAAAGAGGTAGATGGATCACTCAAATTCTGGAGTTTGATCTAACTATCAAGACTACCAAGCTAGTAAAAGTTCAAGGATTAGCCAAGCTTCTAGCTGAATCCAACTGCAAAGTACTTGGAATCAATTCTGTTTTAGAAATACAAAGGAAGAATACACAAAAACCTTCTCTCCTTGCAAAAGGGGAGAATCCACAAGAACCTTCTCTCCTTGCAGAAGGGGAGTCCACAAGAACCTTCTCTTCATCCTAGAGGGAAGAATCCACAAGAACCTCTACCTTCAGAGCAGATCAATCCTATAGACATTGATGAAAAATATTTGTTGTCAAACTGGTATCAAGATATTGTAAATTTCTTGATCAATTTTAGTGTCCAACATCATTCTCCAAAACCCAGTGTAAAACCCTTAAGTTGAAACAGTCAAGTATTGCATTATAAATGCAAATTTATATTGGAAAGATCCACTGAATATTTTGTTGTTATGTTTAACAGAATCATAAACTAAAGGAATCATTGATCAGTTTCATACAGGATTTTGTGGGGAACATTATGCTTGGAGAGAAACAACATACAAGATTATGAGGGGAGGATTCTATTGGCCTACATTATTCTTACAAGTAGGGGCAAAGGTCAAAGGTTATGTTCCTTGTCAAATGTTTGCTGGTAAACAAAAATTAGCAGCTCTTCCACTCGTTCCATCAATAGTTTCAAAACCTTTTTCTCAATGGGGATTAGATTTTATTGGAGAAATTCACCCCACTTCAAGTAATAAGCTAGATGTATTCTCACTACAATAGACTACTTCACTAAATAGGTGGAAGCAATTCCAGTCATAAATGCTACTGATGCAGTAGTAATTAAGTTTATTGAGGAGAATATCTTATCTAGATTTGGTTGCCCAACTCAGATTGTCACTGATAATGCAACAACCTTTTCTAGTGTTAAATTGATTAACTTTTGCTAGAAATATTAGATTTTGTTACATCATTCAACTCCATACTACCCTCAAGGTAATGGCCTTGCAGAATCGTCCAAGAAAAGCTTAGTAAAGGTAATTAAAAAGACTCTAGATGATCATAAGAAGAGTTGGGATTCACATTTGATTTATGCAGTATGGGCAAACAGAATCACTCCAAAGAGATCAACTGGAAAATCTCCATTTCAATTAGTATATGGGAAAGATTCAATTTTCCCTACCAACTTGACCTTCCCTGTTTTAAAATTTATGCAAGATTCAACAGATGAATCTGATGATTTCTCAAGAAGGATAAATCAGATTATTGAACTTAATGAGAACAGAGATGAAGTTCAATACAAATTGATGAAATATCATAATAATATGAAGAACCTATTTGACAGAAGACCCGGGGAAAGGGACTTTAAGGAAGGTGATGTAGTTCTAAGATGGGATGCCAGGAGAGAAGAGAAAGGAAAGCATGGAAAATTTGACAATCTATGGTTTGGACCTTTAGCAATTGTTGAAGTAAAGGGTACTAACACTTTTATGCTGCAGAATATTGAGGGTCTATATTCCACTTATCCTGTAAATGGAAGGTTTCTCAAACATTACATTCAGTACTAAGAAGTTGAAATATTTTTCATTGTAAATACTCTAGTTTTCTTTTCCTTTCCAAGATGTCAATGTGATTTTTCTTACAACAGAGACTCCATAGCCCGAGGAGAAGGCACATGGATCTGCAGGTTCTTTGCATTCTACAGGAGAAAGCAGTCCCCAGATGGAGCCAACATTGTAGCATTTTTTGGTTTTTATTAGATATAATATTTGAAAAAATGTTAAGTTAGGATATGGACATAACAATAGTAAATAAAATGTTAGTTGAAAAATAAATCTTGAATATGATGTCCATATCAAAGAAAATGTTAGGTTAGAAAGAAAAAAACAAATAAGTTCTGAAAGTGAGCAAATCTAAATGCCACTACCTTTTTTTGCGAAATAATGATTGTGTGTAGCCTGTCTAAATGCCACAACCCATGACAGCCAAACAGTTTAATCTTGACTGCTTCATGCTTTAAATTTTATGTTATAGTTAGTGAATAAGGATCTGGTCAAACTATTTAATCTTGGCAGATCAGTAGTTAGGTAGAAAATAATAAGGTGCTCATTAGTTTAATCTGAGCCCTTGGACTGATATAAGGTTAGAACTAGATAGTTTCTTGTTTTAAAAGAAGAAAATAGTGGTTTTCTAGCTTAAATTCACCCATTAAGTGAAGAAAAAATGATAGGATAAGCAATGGGTAAGTAGAGAAAGGTTGCAAAAGTTTGATTATTCATTGAACAAAAAGTACATTTATCATGTTTTTATGTCCATGAGGCAACTACACAAGGAAAATTAAGGTCTACTAAATCGATTAATTAACTTCCCATTCATCCTCATTCATCCCTATAGTCACTAATTTTCCCTTCCTACCTTTCTACATTCATATTCTTTCATTTTCCACTAAGAACCCCTTTTCCTAAGGTCAAAACCCTTTTTTCCTACGAAAAGTGAAAATCCCATACAAAATCCCTTTTTACATGAAAAACCCACAAAGATATATTTTCCCTAAGTATTGATGCTTCTATGAAAAGCAAATAAACCATTAAAAAGCACTTTACTTAGCGAAATTCCCCTTTTCGCATAAATTTCCCCTTTTTTGCTTATATTTTATATTAACACTAACATAATGTATTAAACCCTTAAATTTTCCCTTTTCCCGTATATATTAATTCCTTATAAAATAACCCAAAGCCCTTTAGTTTTATTAAAAACTATGATATATAATGTATCGCATCGACAGGTTGCAAACTTTATAACATGAAAGCATTACTCCCCGCATTGCGAAACTCCGATTGTGATATGCGATGGGAAGCCCAAACCTGACGCTATATATATCACAATCTAATCCCATATCGCATCCGCATCCATCGCAAGTCCCGCTAATAGCATTCCCCTCTGCCATTGCGATATGCGATGCGCGACGGACCCGACCTATATATATTTTAATTATATATATATATATATATATATATATATATATATAGTTCACTGCTATATCGCATCCGACCCCTATCACATTACTTTGCAATGGGCCTACCCCCCCATAACTTCAATTGCGATATTTGATATAAAGCCCGAACCCAATATCATTATCCGCCCGCATTTATAAAATTTCAAGTTCGCCGTATTCGTTTTTGTAAAGTTTTTCTTTGTTAAATCATTTTTTATGATTTAAATGAAGAAGTAACTCAACTTCCATTTAACCCCGCTAATCACATTTTTAACCATTATGAATCCATTACCGTCATATTTAATCATTCGTACCCTCCATACTACTTCTTCTCTCCACCTCCGTCTGATCTAAAGCCTTAAGATCCAATGGCCCTTAGCAATTTTGAGTTAGCTCTTTGTACAGGCTTTACCCACCCGAAAAGTGGTTTTTCCACCATCATCCATTGCTACGTGTTAGGCTCTGGTTATTTCGGGTGACTCCTCCCCAAAACCAACCGTGCCTCATAAGCAGTGCGATGAAAAATGCCTTTCGCAAAATAACAAATGGTTATTATTCACTTCGCGTCGTATTTCAAAAGGAAAATTATTTTTCCCGTCAAATGCCAAAAGACCATTTTTGCTCTGTTTTGCCTATTTTCACAATGAAACCTGCATAATCCTCTGCGGCCAAAAAACCATCATTTTGCCTTCTGAATACGCCCTAGACTCTTTCCGATATCCTTTAAAAGCTCAATAAAACCATTGAAGACCATCTGTCACCCTTGTTTTTCTTAACAGTCTCTGCATTTTGCAAGTGAAGACTATTGTTCCAGGTTTACAAAGAAAAAACTTGTGTACATTTGAGAGACAAAAATGAAGACAATATCAATTTATTTTACCCTATAACATAAACTCTAAAGTGATTTATTGTTGAAAAACACAATAAAACCTGGATTGCACAGTAAAAGTAAAAGGAAACAGTAAAGGTTATTCTGCAAGGTAAAAATAGATTTACATAGTTTAAAGAGTATCAGATGAAAGATCAAATTGAAGGAATTAGCCAGCGTGAAGGATACAAACAAATTAGCAGCTTAAAGGGCAAAATATCAAACAGCAAAGCCAGAACAACTAGAATAAAAGGGGACAACAAGACAGTTCAATAGTTGCCCCTATCTTCTTGCATGAAGATCTTTTCCTTCCTATAATAAATCTTAATCAGTTTTAGGATATTTTCCTAGTTTCATTATTGTATAAATAACTCTCTTCTCTAGTTATTAATGGTTTGGAGTTCAAGATTCATATTTCATTGCTTGTAAAGTCTTGACTGTTAATACTAATTTGAACCTAGAAGCCACCTTTGAAGGAATATTTTGCAGACATTTGATGTACTCAGTCTTCTGGAACCTTAATACTAAGCAAAGGATTCAGAATCTGGTTTTATACAGTTTGTGTTATCCTGTAAGTTTTTCCAATTTTCAATCATTATGTTTTTCTTCATATGCTTATGACTTACGGAGATATCTAGGTAGGAACAAATTTTGTTTCAATTGATTCCTATAAGCTCCTGAAGTGATCATCTATTAAGAGATTGGATTAATGCAACTATTTATGTAGCTAATCCCCTCTAATCAATAAATCATCAGCATCTTGCGTAACATTAAGTATCTGCCTTGAAACTTTGGAACGTAGTTTAGAAGGTTTTCCAACTTATGATTGTTTTGTTTTACAGTCTGGAAACTATGATAATCATATTTTTTCTTGTCTTCTACTCACCACTATTTTTTTATCTATATCACTGTGTAATGCTTTATAGAAGCCATTTGCTAAAGTATTAATATAACCCAAAGGATTAATTACTTTAATTCTACATCTATCTTCATTCATTGGTCTTCCAAAAATTTAAACCAAAAACCCCTAAACAATTATTTTAGATGCTCTAGCATTGGTAGCTGACCTACTACTATCTCAGGGGTACAACACCTATCAAACTCTTTGCTGCACTATTCACCTCCATTGTCTGATCTAAGACACTTCAACCTTTTTGCTGTCTCATTTTCAACTAAAGCTTTCCATTTCTTGAAAGTATCAAATACATTAGATTTATTTCGAATACAATAAATCCAGGTTTTTCTCGTTGCATCATCAATAAAAGTAACTCATCCTCATCATCATTTGTAACTCCTATAGAACTTAATTGACTAGTAACTGTATTAAATTCATTTAAATGATCAGCAACATATCCACCTTCTCACATATTCATATTAAATAAACACTTCATAAGAAATGCTTTATTTGAGGCCAAGGGTTTTTCATATAGTTTGGCCAATGCTAACATTAAACCCTCTATTTTTGTTTCCTTTGAAATATTAAATGCTACCGACGTCGCTAAGCACAACCGTATTGTTCCAAGTGCCTTTCTGTTGAGATTATCCCATTCTGCGTCTGTCATACTCGTCTACTTATTTTTCTTTCCACTCAATGGTAGGTACAAATATTTCTGATACAGATAATCTTCCATCTGCATCTTCCATAGCTGGTAGTTTTGGCTGCTAGTAACTCTATCTCTAGATCTAGTACTTTAAAGTTTGATGATGTTGTTGATGCAATACCTAGTGAGGAAATGCGACGAAAAAGCTATGATGACACATTAGGTAATGCTTTGACTGCAGAGACTATGGGAAGAAAAATGGAAAGAGGAAAGCGCCAAGG
Source organism: Pinus taeda (assembly GCA_000404065.3). Taxonomy (NCBI): domain Eukaryota; kingdom Viridiplantae; phylum Streptophyta; class Pinopsida; order Pinales; family Pinaceae; genus Pinus; species Pinus taeda. The sequence goes on from APFE030973283.1 coordinate 196,104, forward strand.
ATATCACAATAACTCAAGGAAAGACAGATCCAAGTCTAGATCGAGGATAATGTGCTGGAAATGCGAGATAAAAAGACACCTGAAGAAAGACTGAAAGTCTCTGAAAGGAAAAGAAGGAGATGTGCAATAAAAAAACAATCATGAAGAAAATGTGATAGGTGATGTGCTGCAAGATGCTTTGATTCTTTCATTAGAAAATATTATTGATGCCTGGGTGGTAGATTCAGGGGCCTCATTCCATGCCACACCTGATAGGAAACATTTTCATGATTTTGTTTATGGAGATTTTGGACAGGTTCGATTGGGTGATGATAAACCCTATAAAATCATTGGAATGGGTGCAGTTTTAATAAAAACAACTAAATGGAAATCAATGGCTATTCAAGGAGGTAAGGCATCTTCTAGATCTGAAGAAAAATCTTATTTCAATAGGGCAGTTGGGAGGTGAATGCTGTGTGACTACTTTTACAGATAAACCCTGGAAGGTCACTAAAGGAGCCCTAGTAATAGCAAAAGGAAAAAAGGTTGGCACATTGTATTTATGCAATGGTATTTCTAATTCTGTTAATGCTTTAACCTCTACAAGAGAAGATACGACATTGTGGCATCATAGGATTGGGCACATGAGTGAGAAGGAGATGCAAATTCTTCACTCAAGAAATTTGTTGTCAGGTTTGAAGCATGTTGATTTAAAATTATGTGAGAATTGTGTTTATGGAAAACAAAAGAGAGTCAGATTCCTCAGAGTTGGGAAAGAAAATAAGAGCGAAAAATTAAAACTTGTGCATACAGAGGTATGGGGACCTACTCAGGTATCATCTCTCAATGACTCTCATTATTATGTTACTTTTGTGTTTATATTTCTTCAATATTTTGTATTCAATTACTTTGTAATATATATATTTTTAACATGAAAAATTTATAATATAAGCTTAAGAATTTTTTCCATAACCATTTTTCTAAAATATTCATATCTAATAATAGATATTTATTATTAGGATTATATTATAATTTTATATTATATATAAAATATTTTTCATCTCTACTTGTTTTCATTTATAATAATATTAATAATTATTAAATAAAATGATTTCAACCTCATATAGATTGTACACAAAATAACATACACTGTTTAAAGATTTGTTTATATATAAACTCAACGAACACTACATCAGATATTACAAATCACAATTTTCCATGAATATGTAGTGTTTCGCAATAATTACAGATATATTTTTGAGTTTACGGTGGAGATTCCTATCATTTGATGATTACTTGGTATATAATCAGTGAATACTAATAAGTGGATTAGAGTAAACGAACGTTGAAGTATGCTGCACCAAATCACTCCTTAACTATTAATGATATAAAAATATTCATATTTAATTATATAGATATGAATAAATTAAATTAGTGCATGAGGTTTTGAGGTTTTGAAGTTTGGGTTTTGGATTCACGGTAAACCGGTCTTTCTTAAGCCACTCTTTGCAATAGATTAATTTAATTAAGTAATTTTAAAAATTTATATAATATATATATATATATAAACTAGATTGAGATGAATTTTTCAAGATATTTTATTTTAATATATGAATTACAAAAAATTTGCATTCTGAAATAATTAAAATTAATATAAAATTTAACATAATAATTTGTTTAGAGATTATGGCTTTTATGTATAATTAAATTAAGAGTTTATATATATCAAATTTTATTTTAAATTCAAAAAATTGTAATTGTTCATATAATAGAATGATAATAGACACAAGGCTAGAAATTTTGTATTTCAAAATATTTTGATTTTGAAGTGATTTATGGTTTTTGAGTAAATGGTATTGATAACCATATCCATGGTTAAATATGAGAAATATCCATGTTAGAATATGTTATTTGTAATTAGTAACTTTAATTTAAAAATGCTATAAAAAAAAACAAAAAAAAATTTATTAAAAATTTTGTTTTGAAATGAGTTTTAGTTTGGGCTGTGGTATTGATACCCTAATTTTATCTTGCAATTCAATTTAAACCATTAAAAGCCAATAATCAACCAATAAAAAAAGCAATTACATTTTGAAATTACAAATTAATTTTTATTTTCAAATATAAGTTTAATATTTTTTTTCAAAACTTTATAAAATCTCTTAAATTTCAAACTAATTGAAAAAAAATTTTGTTTCGACCAAAAATTAAAAACATATATCTAATATATTTAAATTTGTTTACATATACAAAATCAAATATACTATATAGATATTACAATCACAATTTCTATTAATATATAGTGTAAAATCAAAAACTTTTTAACCGAAACTAAAATAAATATATAAATCTAATATATTAAGAGATTTATTTATATATAAACTCACTCTAATTATTTATCGTTATCATCATTCAATTAGTGTATAAGCCTCTTCGTTTGTGAGACAAAAGACTCACCTTCTTACAACAATTTGACTATAAACCTCGACACAACTCTATTTGACTACTAAATCTACAAAAACATACTCTATCTCTCTTTAAAAAAAATCCATTGCGATTCACAATTTTCCATTTTCAATTTACAATTAAAATGTAATGTAACCCAACATCAACCATGTAATGTAACCCAACATCAACCGTTATATTTCTTCAGTTTATGGTGGAAGTTCCACCATTGGATGATGTACATTGTATGATAATTAAGTGCACTAAAGTACATTGAAACGTTGAAAATGATGCTACACCGAACCATTTATTTTCCCTCTTATAAATGTGTTTTGTATTGATGGCATTCTCTATTCTGCGTTAAATTTATAGTTTAATGAAAACAAATATGAAATTGGAATTTGCAAAATGTATTTACATGCAGAAAGATGATTGTATTAAATAATTATTTTATTAAAATGAGTTAGTTGAACAATTAGGATGCATGTTCTTATGTTTAAAGAATGTAAGTGAACAAATATTTTATTGTATAATATATGTTTTTGGTTTTTATATATATGGTTAACTTATTTCTAAATGGAAAATATAGATATATTCTTTTAATGCGTAATTATGTGTTATTTAGTGCCATCTCATTTATTTGGAAAACATGTATAAAATGTTTTTGTTATTTATTTGGAAAACATGTATAAAATGTTTTTGTTATTTATTGTAATGCTTTCAATAAAGTTGTAATATTTTATTAACAGTAGTAAGTTTAACTGTTTAATATTGTTATTTTTGGGGTAAACTGAATAGTTATTATTATTATTGATTGAATTTAATTGTGTCGTTAATTATTGTTATGTTGCTCATTATTGTTAATTGAAAAGAAAACATTGTGTGAATGAATCAAGCGACTCTTCATGAAAGGAGGTTAAAAATTTAGAATGGCAGTTGCCAGTAAAACCTTAACTACCTTCCCCAATTGTAGATGCTTCCAAAGGAAAAGGAAGCAAGGGGAGGGAAAACAGAACTGCGTTGTAGGGACAGACGGAAAAGGGGAAAAAACAACAAGTCTGGTGATGACCAGATAGCACAGGCTTTGAGTGCCAAAAATCTTGCAGCAGATGCTAAGTTTGGTGATGACCAGATAGCGCAGGCTTGGAATGCTGGAATCTTGCAGAAGACGCTAAGTCCGGTGATGGTCGGAGCTCGCAGGCCTGGAACACTGTAATCTTGCAGAAGACGCTAACTCTGGTGATGACCAAATAGCGTAGGCTTGGAGTGCCAGAACATACTCGATGTTGGGGTACAAAGTTTTCTCTAGATTGCTTCCAAGCAATCTGGGTTGTTGGCATATGGAATTTCCAAACTCTTGTGCAGTAAGGCCCAACATTTTCATCAACTCAATCCTGGTCTTCAACATCCTATTCTATAGCCCTGCTGTAAGAAATATAGTTTGCATTTTATCGATGTTATTGTTTCTTTTGGCACAACTCTTGTTATTGGTGGAGATTCTATTTTTCTTCTTTTCTATCCAAACTAGAATATTTTTTTTAATATTACACTCTCTTATAATGTACAAGCTTCAATCCTTTAAGCTGATTAAAAAATTAATGATCAATCCTGTTACAGAGTTTTCAGCAGTTAAATTTGTGATATTATCCTATTGACATATCAAGAAATTGAAAAGCATCTTTATCTTTTGAAGTAATTTACTTTATAAGTTTAAACTCTATTATGAATCCCAAAAGCAACGTGATACGATGTGAGTGTCCGGGTCCCCATAAAAGTTTAACATGTTGAATTTTATTTAACATGAATGTCAAAGTATAAGAATCCCTTTTTAAAGGGGTAGCAAAGCTTTGATTCAATGTTTAGAGTCAATGAGAATGAGGTAGGGGGTTACCTAAATGGTTATAATTTGGGTGTATGGAATACATTGTGTTAGCTGGAAAGTGAGAGAAGCATTCATTCATTCAGAGGCCCACAACCAATAGTTGGTCATTTGGGGGAAAGCAATGCCCTCTGTGGTTATGCCACCTTCTCCTCCTCTACTACCCAATCCAAGAACTGGCATGATTACGTTTATGGAATGATTACGACATGAGGACTGTGTTTCACATACTTTTCAAGGACCTATTTCTCACTTAAAATAAAAACATAAGGGAGGGTTGGAAGATGCTTCGAGGGTTGCATTGCACTAATAGATTTCAAAAATTTGTGATGAGGCTTGATTCTACACTCCAAACTACACAACATGAGCTTAGAATGTGTTAAAAGAAACTTTGCAAGAAGCCCTACAATATGTATGAAATAGTGCATGATTTTCTACACTTCATCTATGGAAAGAGCTAGTATGATTGTGTTCCTCGTAGAAAGCTCATTGACATCATCTTCTGGGAGGAAAAAAATTTCCAAATGCTATGATATGCCCATTTTAAAACCTTGGATACATCACTGTCAGATCCAAACAAGTTTTGAACATACTGGATGTTGGGGTACAGAGTTTTCTCTAGATTGTTGCCAAGCAATCTGGGTTGTTGGCATATGGAATTTCTGAACTCTTGTGCAGTAAGGCCCAACGTTTTCATCAACTCAAGCCTGGTCTTCAACATCCTATTTTATAGCGCTGCTGTAAGAAATATAGTTTGCATTTTGTTGATGTTATTGTTTCTTTTGGCACAACTCCTGTTATTGGTGGAGATTTGATTTTCCTTCTTTTCTATCTATACCAGATTATTTTTTTTAATATTACACTCTACTATAATGTACAAGCTTCAATCCTTAAAGCTGATTAAAAAAATTAATGGTCTTTCTTGTTACAGAGTTTTCAACAGAAATTTCTGATATTATCCCCCTAACATATCAAGAAACTTAAAAGCATCTTTATCTTTTGAATGAATTTACTTTATAATTTTAAACTATTTTATGAATCCCAAAAGCAACATGATACCATGTGAGTGTCCTCGTCCCCATAAAAAGTGTAACGGGTTGAATTTTATATAACATGAATGTCAAAGTATAAAAAGCCCTTTTTAAGGGGCAACAAATATTTGATTCAATGTTTAGAGTCAATGAGAATGAGGTAGAGGGATTAACTAAATGGTTAGAATCTGGGTGTATCAATTACATTGTGTTAGTTCGAAAGTGAGGGAAGAATCCATTCATTCAGAGACCCACAACCAACAATTGGTCACTTGGGGAAACCAATGCCCTCTATGGTTATGCCAGCTACTCGTCCTCTGCTACAAAATCCAAGAATTGGCATGATTATGTCTATGGAATGATTACACATACATACTATTGTTCCCTTGTACCTCAAAAAGGGGTTTAAATAATTTGAAGCCTGGTCAAACAAAGGAAAGCCCACAATTTATACAGGACTGTGGAGACGAGCAAGAGGGGAAATTGGTTCTTTAAATAATTTGAAGGCTAGAAAAATAAGGAAAACCCACCAATCCATATATATATATAGCAGGTATTGTGGAGAGGATTGGGGAGATTGGTTTAATGGCACGAGAACTAAGCAATGCCAATTCCACTTAAGACAAACCACAATTTCCATTAAAGAACAAGGACTTACGTCTACTAACTGCAATGAAATCTTGTGTAGAATCTAGTGTTTTGGATCGGAAACTAACAAGCCTTCTCATGGGCCCTCAATGGCTTGTTGTTGCTCTACATCACGCCATATCTGTGATCTCTGAGACATATCATGAACTCAAGAGGGATGGCAAGGAAATAATCTTTATGTACATTGCAGCTAATAGGAACCAGGAAGTTATTAAGACTCTTAAGAGATATGGGCAGGAAGACCATATTGATGAATACTCTGATGCGGAGTGCTTCGAGAGGGCATTGGGAATTTTGCGCAAGGACTAGTTTGTTGTCCCCTTGATCCATTGGAAGTTCGTTTGTAGGTCCTGAATAATTACAGGTCTGACATTTTTAGCCCAAAGTTTGTGGGCTTATCATTGTGCTCGGTGTGGTTACGAGCTGCACCCCAAGTGTGCGTAGGTAGTAAGTTAGAATGAAAATGAACAACATCAAATTACTAATATTGGAATGGATGTTCAGACAAAGTAAGCAAGAATGAAATATAGTCATGTAACATTCCAATGGCATCGCTTCTCTCTGAGTTTCATGTGAGCTTAGTTCGTATATATCTGGTATATAGGTTGGAAATTACTAATATTGGAATGGATGTTCAGACAAAGTAAGCAAGAATGAAATATAGTCATGTAACATTCCAATGGCATCGCTTCTCTCTGAGTTTCATGTGAGCTTAGTTTGTATATATCTGGTATATAGGTTGGATTGGGTAGCTCGCTATAGGGGTTCCATTGGAAACAAGTTTCTATTGCGAAAAAGGACAATGGAATGAATTTCATTCCAAAAAAAAAAGAGAACAAAGGTTGAAACAGAACCCCATGGTGGGAACATCACACCCCAAAAAACATCTGCATGAATGAAAATGGTTGCATTGTTATTGTTTACAATAATATTTTACATATTTATGGTGAATCACTCTCCAATTTGGGGAAAAATCTTCTATTATTTCTATCATGTGTTAGGGATTAGGGATAGGAGTGAAATGAAGAAAGGAATTATAATAATGTTATTAAAATCATTGGGAAGCAGATAGATTGTGAAAAAGTTATTAATAGAAAATAATAATTACTTAGTTATAAGTAGTCTTACATTTCACTAGTGGCATGGTCATGACGAAAAATTAGAAATTTGATGATCACGGTATGATATATGAGGCTCTCCTATTAAGAAAATGCTAGAATTTGGAAAGATATCCATCATATTGTATATTATTTTATTTATCTTATCTGATGTCATCTACTACCTATATTTTCTCAAAATCTATCAAATATTTGCTATTGGAACTTGAAACACTATCTTTGAAAATTAAGAGGCAATTTATGTTGGAAATGTTATAGGATCTGTCAAAAGACTCTGTTAATTTGGCATAATGTAAGTGATTTCTCTTTATCTTTCAACTCTGAATGACATTGTGTTTACTAATTTCTATTTTCAATGATGTTTTATATGACATAATTCTTCTCGAATTTATGCCTTACTTACGATGTTTCCTTTGAAACATTTCGTGCAATTGCTAGTATAGAACCTTTAAGTTATACACCTTACTTTTAGGAAATGAGGAGAGTAGCGCAAAAAAATGGGGTAGGATATTCACTTCAATGAAACCTACACAATGATGCATTGTTTTCTAGAGAGAAATAATGATTATTAATGAACATTCTCATTTTTCAATATAAATTTTCACTTTTGCTTAGGTAAACTTGTAAATTGTGTGATGGCGAATATCTTTTGAATTTATTGCAAAATAAAAGATATTCGAATATGATTTAGAAAAATGAAGAAAAATGATTTTAAAATATATTTTTTAAAATCAATATATTTGTATGATTTTATTGATTTTAATTTCACCAATAATTTGTATTATAAAAATTAAGTTTAACCTAACAAATTTATGGGATTTATTCCCCATCAATTTTATATACATGTATTTTTAAAAACCATAATATTATAAAGATTTTAGTGCAATTTGTTTGTCACGTTATTTTGTAAGGATGTGTTCTTTAATTAAGTCGATAAGCTTTTATTATGAGGTTCTTTCTCATGACAGTGTAGCAGATTCGTCGACCTAAAACAAATATGCTTTCCGGTGTGACTAACCAATAGTACGAGAGTTGCAAGATGGTTTAAACTTCAAACTGAGGTTATCAAATGAGATATAACTTTACCCTACTTGCATCATTTGTACTCCACAGTAATTAATAAATTCCATTTTGTGGAGATATTTTAATTTGAGCAAAAACAATAATTATAGTAATGTGAAACCATTCCATTTTCCTAGAAGATTTCCATTGAAAGAAGATGATATAGACTATTTTAATGTGAAACCATTCCCTATACATGAACTACTTATGGATCAGATCTATGAATTTCTTATATGCGAAGCTTTGAACTTTACCAAATGTTGTGTTAAAAGTGTTTGAATGTAATAACATTTCAACTAGATATATTTTTTAGGTCTTTTTGAGGCAAGAGCATGCCATACTTCGCATATTTGCAACCTATTCAAGCTTTGGTGGATGAAGATTGTTGGATCTAGGTCCAAGGAAGAGTTATGGCTCTGGTGGCTACATAAGTCATGGGAATTCTTTCATAAAGATATTTGAAGTTTGTACCACATTCATGGATATTCCCCACTTCTCCTATCAACTTTCCTCTGCACCTCTCCATACAAATGCTAATAGTCATTACATTACAAAGGTTTTGGTAAGCTAATGAAGTTAAATTTTGACAGTGCACACTCTATTCATTGATCAATTCTGATATTACATATATACAATAAGTGTTGTCTCAAGATAGGGAAACTATCTTGGACACACAATCAGTTGGTTGAGAAAATATCTCAATCACACACCAAACTAAGAACATCTAGATATAACAACTCCTATAGAATAGGAATAAACTCCTTTACATAGAGAGTCACACACAAGTAGAAATTACATTTTCCAACACTCCCCCTTAATGACTACTTCTCTCGATATCAATCTGCAAGATCTACATTTGGTCTAGTCTGGTAATTACACCTTCTACCATGTTCATACAATTGTCGATGTCTATATAAAGGAACAACCATCTAGTGGAATGCATGGGTTCCCAACCGATGCAACCACCCAAGTACTTAAAAGTCCTTCACATACATGATTCATCAAGCCCCTCAATAAACTCCCCTTAAATATAAAATTTCACCCCATAAAATTTAAAACCAATACAACCCAGCCTTAAAAAGGCTAAACTTGTGTTAACGAACCAATATTAATTTGACAATAAAGTTTCCAAACTTCATTTAAAGAACGGAGTATAAGATAAAAAAGTAAAACAACCGTCTAACCCAATTTGAAAACTTTTGACATCTTACAAAAATTTCTGATTTTTTGCACCGACATATTTGCAAAAGTTTGCCAACTTCATTTACAAAAACCAGAGAGGATAAAATTTGCGAAATACAAAAGAAAGTAGAACAACAGTGTAAGCCAACTTGAAAACTTTTGAAATCTCGCAGAAATTTCTGATTTCTTTGCACCGACATATTTGCCCTATCGTTCACGTGCTTTAGAGTACGATCGTTAACTTTATTTCATTATCTCCACCAAATAATCGGTAATCAGTGGCATTAAATTATAATCGGCCTCGACGGGTTCACATTTAAAAAAAGTGAGATGCAAAAGCTACTATTCGCGGCATCTCCCCCAATAAATTTCATCTCTCCTCTTATGAATAATCCTCCCATTTCTGCTGCTCTTTAGTCTGTAATTCATATCTGTTTAATCATAGCTGCCACCAATTATGCTGGCTACCGACTGCAATCGATTATTCAGAGTTTCAGCGTTGTACAAGTAACATCTGCCTTGGGAAATTTAATATATCAGTAATGACTTCTTTTGTTATATTGACATCTGCTGTTTTCTCATCAAAAGAATCGTTAAGCGCTGGTCGTATGGGCTTTCAGAAACCGCCAGCAGTTTCGATCAGCCAGAGTGGGATTGTTAGATTTCGGCCGTGTTTCAAGGTGAAAGCAATGCAGGAGGCGTTTGCGGGCGCAGAGGGCATTTCAGTGTGCGGTCCCATGAAATCGAAGACTTCTCTGTATGAAGTGCTCGAGATAAGCCCCGCGGCTACTGCAGAGGACGTGAAGAGGGCTTACAGAAAGCTGGCGAGGGTGTTTCATCCGGATCACGCAGATTCCACTGAGGACAAGATGCGGCAGACCCAGATGTTTTTAGGGATATACAATGCGTATGTGACTCTGTCGGATCCACATTACCGTACACAATATGACCGCCAGCTTTCAGCTCATGACCGGACGTGGAGTAAACTGTTTAGTGAGGGTAATGGATATTCATGGGGTCATGTGGGGCGGAGATGGGAAACGGATCAATGCTGGTGATCCACATGTGTGTTATGGCCAATATAAAAATGCGTGTCAATTCTATGACAACATTATTTTGTTAGTTAAATTCCTTCTTCTACATTGTCCATTGTAATTGGCTGTAAAGAGTCTTTCCTTTTATAACAACATTCTTCTTTTTCCTTTAGTTAAATTCCTTTTTCTACATTGGCTTGCGTATTGATGGTTTAAAATTAAAAAACATAAGTATGATTTTTTAAATTAAAAATGTGTTGCGGTTTATTATATTCCAATTATGTATGATTATTTATAATAAATTGTTGATACGTGATATATAATTGTGTGTAAGGATTATGATATATGGTTTTGTGTTAAAAATTCCACAAAACAATTTTTAAGATATATATAACTAAAATAACATAAAAAGGTAAAATATTTTATTACAATAGTATATGAACTAGGAGTACTAAAATCCATATTTCACTTTGATTTAGTTTTATTCTAAAAATAATAAGGAAAAAATATTTAACTCAAGTCTATTTATTTTAAAATATTTAACTCAAGTCTATCTATTTTCTTACTAAATTGTTAAAAGATTCAAAATTTAAATTTATTATAGTATTCATGTAAAAGTCTTTAACGGTCTTTAACACACTTTAATTTATTTTCATTTTATTGAATTCGTGGTGATCTGCAAAATTGATCAATAGATATATAGCTGGAGAGTATCAGTTTGAGCTCTTTTCGACATATGGGTTATATAAAATTTGATAGTGCAAAATTGTTCACATTGATCAATTATGTTATTACATATATATAAGAAGTGGTGTCTCAAGATAGGGAAACCATCTTGGACACACAATGAGTTGGTTGAGAGAATATCTCCACCACACACCAAACTAGCGACATATAGATATAACCACTCTTATAGAATATGAACAGATTCATTTATGTAAGCAAAACAATGATTTTTAATGCGGAATTAAAACTTAATGCCCAAAAAAAATACCTCTAGCCATTGATGTTAAACACACTCTGATGCCTCAAGCGTAGCAGTCCCTTCCCTTCTTATTTTCTGATGTGTTGGCTTGATCAAAGCCAGTAGTAGCCTTCCTTTCAAATTGTTTTGAAATCTGGTTAAACTACCGACAAGAAGAGAGCCCGAGCCATCAATTTCCTCTCGGCCTCAAACGATAGAAAAATAGCTTGATTGAAAAGCGACCAATACCTGTATGCGTTGGCACTTTCTTAGAAGCGTCGTTATTCTCTTATCTTGAAATACCCTCTCTCTAAAAAAACAAAGATTAATGAATTTACTAATAAGAAGCCCGATCTGGAATAGCTTTACAAAGACGTTAATGTGATTGAAGTGGGTATCTAATTAGGGCAACTTTTACTAAACTGGTGGTAAATCTCCACATATGAAGCTAAACCTAGCGATCTCTTTAATAACTGAATTCTAAAAAAAAATGGGCGCTATATCTCCAAAGATGGGAGTGGAAATGCTGAACAGACTACCCGAGGCCACAAGTGCATAATAATAGAGACAACAAATGGGGAAGACAATCGTAGAACTGTTATGAGGAGAGATAAATGCCCAAACAGAGAGCCATCCCGTTCATCAAGCTGTGAAACGTAATGAAGACGAGAAAAATCACTACAGAAAATCTGAAGGCACTTCCAAGCTCTGCTCTCTCAACTTCATGGTGTAAAACTGAAGGGGATTGAGATGCAAGCTTGTAGACCAAACAGAAAAATATATAGCCAAGCTTCCATCAAGCTTATGTTGGCTATGTGTCAGGTGTTCCACAGATCATGGTAGAGAACTCCAGATGGAGTAATGGACCACTTCAAAAGCTCTCAACATGAAATTAATTAACTGCAGTTGATTTCCGTAATTTAAGGAAATTACTGTAGTTGATTTCCAGAAATTAAGGAAATGACTGCAATTCACTTCCATAATTGTAGGCAGCAGTTGGGAAAAACTTAATGGAGCTTAACATTCTCCTACTTGGTCCATAATTCCAAACTTAATGTCTCGTCTTAAAACCCATTGATAATCTGTATTAAGTAATAGATACATGAATTATGGCAATAAGTCCTCTAATGACGAGTATTATCTTCCATGTATTACTATGTATTTATTTTTATTATAATTTATGTGGCAACAATTTCTTAATGAATAAACATTATGTTTATTCCTGGTCCTACACAAATGAGTTTTCTCAAATCAAATTAAGGTGCACATAAATATGAGAAAAACATCACAATAATTAAGAATTTCATTAAAATAACATTGTCCATACAATGAGAAACTACATAATGGAACCAAGTCCCATATTCATTACATGATCCTTGAATTTAAACGATGGCATGCCCTTAGTCAAAGGATCAGCGATCATCAACTCAGTGCTGACGTGCTCAATGACCACTTTCTTTTCTTTAACACGTTCCCTTATAGCTAAATACTTAATGTCGATGTGTTTATTTCGACTCCCACTTTTGTTGTTTTTAGCCATAAAAACAACAGTTGAATTGTCGCAATATATTCTCAATGGCTTAGAGATAGAATCCATAATTCTAAGCCTAGAAATGAAACTCTTAAGCCATACACCATGTAAAGTAGCCTCAAAATAGGAGACGAACTCGGCTTCCATAGTGGAAGTGGCAATCAAGGTCTGCTTGACACTCCTCCATGATACAACTGCACCGGCCATCATAAAAGTGTATCCTGATGTTGATTTGTGTGAATCAACACATCCAGCAAAGTCAAAGTCTGAGTAACCAATTACTTCCAAGTTGTTCGTCCGTCCATACATAAGCATGTAGTCTTTGGTTCTTTGAAGGTACCTCATTACTTTCTTTTCAGCTCTCTAGTGGTCTAAACATGGATCACTCTGATATCATCCCAACATTCCCACAACAAATGCAATGTCAGGTCTTGTGCAGAGCTGAGCATACATTAGGCTTCCGACAGCAGAAGCATATGGAATGTTCTTCATTTGTTCCCTTTCAAAGTCATTCTTTGGGCATTGGTTCAAATTGAACCTATCACCGTTCACAATGAAAGATACACTTGGTGAACAATCCTTCATCTGAAATCTCTCTAAAATTTATTAATATAGGTTTCCTGTGACAAACCCAAGATGCCTCGAAATCTATCTCTATGGATCTTAATGCCAATGACATAAGATGCCTCACCCATATCCTTCATATCAAATTTTTTAGAGAGAAATTGTTTCACCTCATGTAGCAAACCCTTATCATTGGTTGCTAGCAAAATGTCATCCACATATAAAACAAGAAAACAAATTTTACTCCCACTAACTTTCAGGTATATACATTGAACCATAATGTTTTCTACAAAATCGAAAGAAGAAATTACATTATGGAATTTCAAATACCATTGGCGGGATGCTTGTTTTAAACCGTATATTGACTTCTTAAGCTTGCAAACCAATTGCTCACCATCACTAGAGGGGAATCCTTCAAGTTGTTTCATGTAAACCTCCTCCTCTAGATCTCCATTGAGAAACGTCGTTTTCACATCCATTTGTTGCAACTCCAAGTTGAAATGAGCTACTAATGCCATAATAACGCGCAAGGAATCTTTCTTAGATATAGGAGAGAAAGTCTCCGTGTAGTCGATTCCTTCTTTTTGAGTGAATCCCTTAGCAACAAGTCTTGCCTTGTACCTCTCAATGTTGCCCAATGAGTCTTTCTCTGTCTTAAAGACCCATTTGCATCCAATGGCTTTTGCATCATTAGGCAACTCAACAAGATCTCAGACTTCGTTACTCTTTATAGAATTCATCTCTTCCTTCATGGCATTGTACCATAGTACTTCATCCTTCTACTTCAGCATTGGAGCATCAATGTTCACCTTTCTCAATGCTTCTGAATAGGCAATTTCATGGTTCTTCATCCAATCAAGTTCTGCCACCACTGTCAGCGTTGGAGGCATTAATTTCAAAGGATGATCCATTCCAGGAATAAGAGGGTTGGCTATAACATGGTCTAGGCTAAATTCTTCATCGGGGAAAGGTAATTTCCATGTTGGAATGCACATTACTTTATCATAAAAGTATGAGCTTGCTAGCTTGATCTTTGAACTGGATTGCTACATGTACAGTGGGCGATCTCATCAAAATCTCTGTGCCCATTGAAGGACGCATAATTAACCTGATATTGTTGAGAAAATTGGCGATTTTTTTACTAAGTGCGTGCGAAATTTGCATGCTTTTTAACAGTTTACAAATTTGCAACATAATTTAAAAGAAAATCGTCGGCCTTCCTTTTTTGGACCTCTTCTCACTAGCTCTGCAGGCACCATGGATCTTGTGATCTTTCCTTGGCTTTGATACCAATTTGTTGGAAAGGTAGAGAAGCTAAAACACAAATTCACCCAAAACACATGAGATGCGGCTCTTCTATTGATCACACAAAACTGATACTTACAATGAACTCGTTGAAGGGTATTTAACCTTTTTTACTAGCGATTTGCCTAAAATATCTTGACATGCAACCACACATCAAAAGTCGTTTGTCACTTAATTCAACTTGACTCAACACTTAGCACTCAACTGTTAACACTTAGTTAACATACTCTCTAATTTTAACCAACTTCTCATGCTAGAGTAATTAGCTTATTTTAACACAAATCATATCTTTCACTTTTTAATTATCAAAATGATTATTTAAAATAAAATAATATATATAAATTTAATATATATTTAAAATCAATTAATAACATATTAATATAAAATATTTTTTTTAATTTATATTTTTACATTAAAATTTTGTGTTTATTATTTCTTAAAATTGCTTTCTAAACATATATTTTTTTAAATCAATTTATTTTTCTAATTCTATTAACTTTAACTTCATCAAAAATTTGTAATGTAAAAATTAAATTTAACCTAACAAATTTATGAGATTTATTTCCCCTCAATTTTCTATACATGTATTTTTTAAAAACCATAATATTACAAAGATTTCAGTACAATTCGTTGGCCACACGATTTTGTAAGCATGTATTCCTTAATACTTATAACATTACAAAGGTTTTGGTGAGATAATGACCACTGAAAAACAATCATTTGATCTGATGGAAATGTCTACATTTCCAAAGTTTAAATCAGGCTCGTTTAACAAAAATAAAAAATAAAAAAGTTACAATTAGTTTTCAATGTTTTTCATTCAATTTGAATGGGGCCCGCTTTACAAAAATAAATAAAGTCACAACTAGTTTTCAATGTTTTTCATTCAATTTAGAATATTTTCGTATAATTTTTTATATTATCCCAGCTTAAGATGCCTAAACTTGTCTTAACACACCAATGCTAATTTGAAAATAAAGTTTCCAAACTTCATTTAGAGAAGAACAGAGTATAAGATTAAAAAAATAAATAAAATAAAACAACAGTCTAACCCAATTTGAAAACTTTTGAAATCTTACAGAAATTTCTGATTTTTTGCTCCGACATATTTGCGAAAGTTTCCCCCCAACTTCATTTACAGAGAAACAAAGAGAGAATAAAATTTTGCGAAAAACAAAAGAAAGTAGAACAACAGTGTAAGCCAACTTGAAAACTTTTGAAATCTCATAGAAATTTCTGATTTCTTTGCACCGACATATTTGCCCTATCGTTCACGTGCTTTAGAGTACGATCGTTAACTTTATTTCATTATCTCCACCAATAATCGGTAATCAGTGGCATTAAATTATAATCGGCCTCGGCGAGTTCACATTTAAAAAAAGTGAGATGCAAAAGCTACTATTCGCAGCATCTCCGCCAATAAATTTCATCACTCTTATGAATAATCCTCCCATTTCTGCTGCTCTTTAGTCTGTAACTCATATCTGTTTACTCATTAGCTTTGGCCACCAATTATTCTGGCTACCGACTGCAATCGACTATTCAGAGTTTCAGCGTTTTACAAGTAACATCCGCCTTGGGAAAATTAATATATCAGTAATGGCTTCTTTTGTTATATTGACATCTGCTGTTTTCTCGTCAAAAGAATCGTTAAGCGCTGGTCGTATGGGCTTCCAGAAACCACCAGCAGTTTCGATCAGTCAGAGTGGGATTGTTAGATTTCGGCCGTGTTTCAAGGCGAAAGCAATGCAGGAGGCGTTTGCGGGCGCAAAGGGCATTTCAGTGTGCGGTCTCATGAAATCGAAGACTTCTCTGTATGAAGTGCTCGAGATAAGCCCCGCGGCTACTGCAGAGGAAGTGAAGAGGGCTTACAGAAAGCTGGCGAGGGTGTTTCATCCGGATCACGCGGCTTCCACTGAGGACAAGATGCGGAACACCCAGATGTTTTTAGGGATACACAATGCGTATGTGACTCTGTCGGATCCACATTGCCGTGCACAATATGACCGCCAGCGTTCAGCTCATGGCCGGCCGTGGAGTAAAGCGTCGAGTGAGGGTTACGGATATTCGTGTGGTCATATGGGGAGGAGATGGGAAACGGATCAATGCTGGTGATCCACTTGTTTGTTATGGCAAATATAAATATGCGTGTCAATTCTAGACAGCATTATTTTGTTAGTTAAATTCCTTCTTCTACATTGTCCATTGTAATTGCTTATAAAGAGACTTTCCTTTTATCACAACAATCTTTTTTTTTCTTTAGTTAAATTCCTTTTTCTACATTGGCTTGTGTAAGCTGGAAATAATTAATTCCTACTTATCTATGGTTGTAATTTTTCATTTGAGGAGTTTGTTCCTATATAATAGGAATTTAGTTTCTCCTAGTTTAGTGTGTGGTTGAGAGAATCTCTCAACCACACTAGTGTACGTCCAAGATAGAATTCCTATCTTGAGACTATTGATTGTATAAATATGTGTGTAATTTTTCTCATTCAATAAATATAGAGAATATATTGATTGTGCTAATTTTATCTTGGTATCGGAGCCTGTGAGGGCCTGGCCCCTCCTGGGCTGAGAAAAATAAAGAGTGTAGTATATGTTTGTGTGTCCATCTATATCTAAATATCTGTTTGAGAGAATCGTAAGGCTGTGGCAACGAAGACGCGCAGAGGGACTTGTCACTCGTGGCTTCAGGTCGATGTCTGGACTGCCCAGCAGATCGGCAGCAGAGGTCGAGCGGTCGGATTGACTGCGCAATCCACGTTGGTGAACCTGACGTGAAATCGTGTACACACATCGTGTGCATCTAGTCAACCAGAGGCCTCAAATACTGAGGCGGAACAAGTAGAACCCAAACGCCAGAAGACGACAATGGAGAATGCTGGAGACGATTTCGAGGAATTTTTGGCATTGTTGGATAGAATTCGTGAAGTTGCGTGGAGCTTCGTAGCTAGATGCCAGAGAATTATTGCCAAGGTTTGTGATCTCTGGACCTACGGGCGGAGAATTGATGAAGGAATTCGATTGGAAAGGTGAAAGGGCAGAGGATGCGTGTAGCATAAAAAATCTCTCCGGATGGGTAGATGGGAGATCGATGGCATTTCTGTGCTAGATCGCTCCTCTGCGAGCGTGATCCTCTGGTCAAGAATGTATTGAATTGTTGGATCTAGTTTTTTTTGTGGTCATCGCAGGCTCTAAGGCCTTGTGTTGGTCAGATTCATCGTTTTTTTTCTTCTGAATCATGGATCTGGGGCCACAAGGTAGTGTTCCTATAATCGAAAAATTTTCGAGATCTTTGATGTTGTATTTTTTTTTTGGGGGGGGAAGAGGTTTGGCGTTCGGTTGTGTGCGCCTGATGAGGGCTATCTGAAGAAAAGATATGGCGGATATTTCACTCTATTCGCCAGTTTGTTGAGAAAACCACATCAGGGCTGCCCAAGAATTCGCTGCCTTTCGGGTTATAATCGTGGACAGTGGCCTGTATGTGGATCTATACTATGCACGTACCCAGACCAGAATGATGTTTACAATTTGGGGACTGTTGCAGCTCCTGGAACAGTATCCTAGTTTGGTACCTGACCTGGATCTCAGAATCCGGTGCAGCGAATGCAGGATTCCAGAAGGATTTTAGCAGAGCCAATTGCTATTACCATATATTGCCGGATCAAGCTTGGCAGAGGAAGGAAAGCTTGGCTTGAAGTGTTGAGATCTGCTACCTGCATGGCCGACGAGGAAGGGCGCGAGTGAAGGCGACAGGGAGACGAGAATGGGGTGGGCAATTGCCTTGCATGGAGGAGCAGTGGATATTGCTCACACAGTAACGTCGGAGCGCAGTGAAAGAGCCGAAGCCGGGATTCGCCACCGTCTTCACATTGGAGTTGCTGCTCTCCGAGAGTCTCGATCAGCGCTCGATGTCGCCGAGATTGTGGTCCGCGAACTTGAGAATGATCCAACTTTCAATGTTGGTAGAGGTTCAGTCCTAACAGAGGCAGGCACAGTTGAAATGGAGGTAACCATCATGGATGGTCCCACAAAACATTGTGGAGCAGTTTCTGGTCTTTCTACAGTGGTGAACCCAGTCTCTCTTACTCGACTTGTTATGGAGAAGACTCCTCACATTTATTTGGTCTTTGATGGAGCGGAGAAATTCGTAAGAGAACAAGGTTTTGATACCACTGATGCAAAGCACTTTATTACTGAAGAGAATGTGGAACGACTGCAACGAGCAAGAGCAACTCATACAGTGCAGGTTGACTTTTCCACACCAACAGAAAGTATTTGCCATCAAGAGACAGTTGGATGTGTGGTAGTTGACAGTCTAGGAAATTGTTAGCAGCTACTTCTACAGGTGGCCTGGTGAACAAGATGGTGGGTCGAATTGGAGACACTCCAATTGCAGGTGCAGGTAACTATGCGAACCATTTATGTGTTGTCTCTGCTACAGTAGAGGAGAATATATAATACAAGCTATTGTGGCACGAGATGTAGCTGCACTAATGAAGTACAAAGTTTTTTTCTCTCAAGGAAGCAGCTACTTATGTTATAGGACATATGGAGAAAGGAACTTGTGGTCTTGTTGCAGTATCATGCAATGGAGAAGTTGTAATGCCTTTTAATACCAGTGGAGCTTTCATGATACAGAGGAAAAGAGTTGATGTATCTCGCTATTTGGTATTAGAAAAACGAAGGGCTTCTTATGATTTGCCTTGTATATGGATTTCTCGTGGCAGAGAAAGTCTGGATGGAAGTGGTTGCAGGAGAATTTACAACCAGACCCGAAACAGACGATGGTGATGACTCTCACATCGAATTTTATATGAAAGAAGTGTTACAGATGATGATTCCGAAACGTGGGCTTCTTCTGAACGACGTGAAGATTGAGCCCATCTACACATAATTGCATCTATTGTGCATATTGCGTCTGTTTCATGTTGTAGACTTAACTGCATTTATTGTGAATAGTGCATCTGTTTCGTCGTCGCGGCTGGTTATGTCCCTCCCTACACATATTTTATTTGGTTTTGAAGTTGCACAGGATGACTCTGTTGCGTAGGCTACTCTGTTGACTCTCTTGAGTTTTACCCTTAAATAAAACAAAACATGGCCTTTAGAGTTGTGGATACAGGATGCAGATCACATGCGCCTTTCTGTGCCGCATGATGTTGAAGTTGTGAGAGGAGGTTGCTGGAGCAAAGTTCGTGGTGTGTCTGCGATCGGAGAGTGAGATCTGAGCAGGTGACAACAGATCGGTCAAACAGGTGGACTGGTTATGTTGGCAGAGGATTGGATATGTTGCTGCCGTGTTTCTGGAGTGGCAGGCCAGCGTGGAGAAGATTGTTGGGTCCAAAATATTGCAGGATTGGAGGAGATCAGCCCGGTGATGTGTGCCGAGCAAGCCGTCAATTGCAGATCGCTGGTTATGATTCATGACATTTCCGGACTCTAAATAGTTGTTGTTTTTTGGGAAATAATCATCTTTGGGCAAAGATAGAGAAATTTGATATTTTGTCAACCTGAAAGTCTATTTTTTTTATGTCTTGGAATCATGGATAATATTATTGAGCCTTATTGAGCCTAGCTAACTCAATTTAGGCAAAGTTATTTTGTTAGAATTTGCAACTCTAACAAATGACAGGTTAAGCATGGAGTTCCAAGAAGTTATTTGACAAAGATGCCCAAGATGTGAACTTGGGATAA
This sequence comes from Pinus taeda, assembly GCA_000404065.3. Lineage (NCBI taxonomy): Eukaryota > Viridiplantae > Streptophyta > Pinopsida > Pinales > Pinaceae > Pinus > Pinus taeda. Next base: position 216,543 of record APFE030973283.1, read on the forward strand.
AGGAGCAGCAACAATGGTTATGGTGGACAACAAAGTAGATGTTTGTTTGAGTGAGTGTGGTTTGTGGAATAGACTCCCTAGCATGTTGTAATAATCATTGTATGTACCCAGAAACTCCAAATGTTGAAGTATGGAATGTAAGCCTTGTAAAGACATTTGAAAGTTCATGGTGATCTTAAAACCACTTTGTAATGGTTTATGGTAAGCCTGAAACCATCTTTTGTCACTGTAATGTGATGGTTGGTGGTGAGCCAGAAACCATCTATAGAGTCTTAGTGGCTACCGGATTTGCCCGGTGGTGGCGGATCGGATTTGCCCGGTGGTGGCATATTAAATTTGGCGGATTTTCCCGGTGGTGGTAAATCGGACTTGCCCGGTGGTGGCATATTGAAGTTGGCGGATTTTCCCGGTGGTGGTAAATCGGACTTGCCCGGTGGTGGCATATTGAAGTTGGCGAATTTGCCCAATGGTGGTAAATCGGACTTGCTCAGTGGTGGCATATTGAAGTTGGCGGATTTTCCCAGTGGTGGTAAATCAGACTTGCCCGGTGGTGGCATATTGAAGTTGGCGGATTTTCCCGGTGGTGGTAAATCGGACTTGCCCGGTGGTGGCAGATTGCCTTTGTGGCTGAATCGCCTATGTGGCTTGAGGTGCCTTTGTGGCTGTGTGTACACAAGAGCTTTGTGCTCAATTGAGCAGGTGGACTGTAGAACACTTGGCTCGGACTTAGATGATTTTTTTCTGAGTAGAAGGGGATTGGCGTGCTGACAGCAGTGCCAGGAAGGCCAACTAGCGCGTTTGTTAGGCCATTAATCGTGCCAATGGGCGCGAGTTTTACGTTCAGGATCGCGCCAATTCACCTTCAAGGGGATCCGCGGGATCAGAGAAGTAGTGGATCTATCCGAGGGTGGCAGATTGTGTTTTTGGAGGTTTTGTACATGCAATTCGCCTGATGGTGGTGGATTTGACTATCATGACAAGTAGTCATTAAGGGGGGGAGTTGGAAATAATTAATTCCTGCTTATCTATGGTTGTAATCCCCATTTGAGGATTTTGTTCCTACATAATAGGAATTTAGTTTCTCCTAGTTTATTGTGTGGTTGAGAGAATCTCTCAACCACACTAGTGTACGTCCAAGATAGAATTCCTATCTTGAGACTATTGATTGTATAAATATGTCTATAATTTTCCTCATTCATTATTAATAGAAAATATATTGGTTGTGCTAACTTTATCTTGGTATCAGAGCCCCTGAGGGATAGCCCCTCGTGGGCTTGGCCCATCCTGGGCTGAGGAAAATAATTGAGTGTATAATTTCATTATTTGTTTGTCCATCATCGATTATACAACGTGGAGGTGGAGAACAGGCCCTGGGCTATAGGCTTGCTGGAGGAGGCCGTTCGGAACCGTTATTGTGTTGGAGATTGAGAGTTGATCTGTGCTCACCTGATCTATCGAGGCCATGCCCGCGAGGTAGTGAATTGTTCCTCATCGGTAAGCCTGCCTGTTGAATGTCTTGCAGAGAAACTGGATCGATATGCATGGCGGGTGGCTTTTCCGCATGATTAATGGAATCGGAAGATCTCTTCTGCTTAATTTGGCCAGAGGCCACCACTTGTGGCTGCAGTTGTTGCCCGAGGAAATTGCATGCGATGTGTCCGATGTGCAGGACTTCGCCGCTGCTGTCCCCCTTGTCGACTCCGCTGTCAGAGCTGGTTCTGCTGGTGCACCACTCTGCGCCGTATCCAGAGATAACGGAACGGCCGCGGCCGTGGTGATTTTACCCGTTGAGCAGGTCGATGCCGAGACTGATCTATATCTTAGGAGACTCTGGGGCAATCTGGGCCAAGATCTGCCTGCATCGAAGGTGAAAAACTATTTGGTGGTATTTGCAGTTGGAATTCAGCAAAAGCATAATGTGAATGAATGTGTTTCCAGGTTTTCAGATAATTTCACCATTGTTCTCTTTCACTACGATGGGAAGAGCACTGATTGGGACCTTGAATTCGAGTGGTCATGGCAGGCAATTCATGTGAGCGTGAGGAAATAGACCAAGTGGTGGTTTGCCAAGCGGTTTCTACATCCAGATGTGGTGGCTCCATATCAATATGTTTTTATTTGGGATGAAGACCTAGGTGTCGAGAATTTCAATGGAGAGGAATATGTCAAAATCGTGAGAAAGCATGGCTTGGAGATTTCATAACCCGCCTTGGATCCGAGCAGCCAGGGGAGAATTTCTTAGGCGATAAGCAAGAAGAAGGCAAGTGGGGAAGTCCATTGGGGTATTGAAAAGGCCAAGTGGTCATGCGGTTATGGGGGTCCACCTTACGAGGCTTTTGTGGAAGTAATGGCGCCTGTTTTTTCAAGAAAAGCTTGGCGTTGCATCTGGTATTTGGTGCATAATGATCTGGTCCGTTGTAAGCCGAGGAGAAGACCAACGGAGGCTGCAGTCGCGCAGTGATCTGCGTGTTGGACGGGGCTACATTGGCTCTCGTTTTTCGCCGGTGGCAGCTTGGCGCCCGGTGTGTGGGCTAAAGACTATGGATCAGGCAGTGGATCATACTTGGGTAAATGTTTTTTTTGGTGAAGTATTTTTTTGGAATTTAAATTGATATACATATTGAGATTAGCCACTTCAATATGGAGTTATTTTGTTAGGATTGGCTATTCTAACAAATAACAAGTTAAGCATGGATTTCCAAGAAGTTATTTGACAAAGATGCCCAAGATGTGAACTTGGGATAAAGAAGCAGCAACAACGGTTATGGTGGACAACAAAGTAGATTTTTTTTGAGTTAGTGTGGCTTGTGGAATAGACTCCCTAGCATGTTGTAATAGTCATTGTATGTACCCAGAAAATGCAAATGTTGAAGTATGGAATGTAAGCCTTGTAAAGGAATTTGAAAGTTCGTGGTGATCATAAAACCACTTTGTAATGGTTTATGGTTAGCCTGAAACCATCTTTTGTCACTGTAATGTGATGGTTAGTGGTGAGCCAGAAACCATCTATAGAGTCTTAATGGCTACAGGATTTGCCCGGAGGTGGCACATTTAAGTTCTGGTTTTGCCCGGTGGTGGTAAATCGGACTTGTTCGGTGGTGGCATATTGAAGTTGGCAGATTTTCCCAGTGGTGGTAAATTGAACTTTCCCGGTGGTGGCATATTGAAGTTGGCGGATTTGCCCGGTGGTGGTAAATCGGACTTGCCCGGTGGTGGCATATTGAAGTTGGCGGATTTGCCCGGTGGTGGTAAATCGAACTTGCCCGGTGGTGGCAGATTGCCTTTGTAGCTGAATCGCCTATGTGGCTTGAGGTGCCTTTATGGCTGTGTGTACACGAGAGCTTTGTGCTCAATTGAGCAGGTGGACTGCAGAACACCTGGCTCAAACTCAGATGATTTTTTTCTGAGTAGAAGGAGATTGGCGCGCTTTTCGCGCTGACAGCAGCGCCAGGAAGGCCAACTGCTACATCTGTTAGGCCATTAATCGCACCAATGGGCGCGGGGTTTACGTTCAGGATCGCGCCAATTCACCTTCAAGGGGATCCGCGGGATCAGAGAAGTTGTGGATCTGTCCGAGGGTGGCAGATTGTGTTTTTGGAGGTTTTGTACATGCAATTCGCCTGATGGTGGTGGATTTGACTATCATGACAAGTAGTCATTAAGGGGGGGAGTTGGAAATAATTAATTCCTGCTTATCTATGGTTGTAATCCCCATTTGAGGATTTTGTTCCTACATAATAGGAATTTAGTTTCTCCTAGTTTATTGTGTGGTTGAGAGAATCTCTCAACCACACTAGTGTACGTCCAAGATAGAATTCCTATCTTGAGACTATTGATTGTATAAATATGTCTGTAATTTTCCTCATTCATGATTAATAGAAAATATATTGGTTGTGCTAATTTTATCTTACATTGGACTTAGAAAATGAATCAGTCCATGTCTTCTTTCTAGTTTATTCCCAAGCTTCTTTAATAGTAATATATATATATATATATATATAGTATATTATATTTATATATATATATCATTTCATAAGTTCTAGAAATCCCCTGGCCATATAAGCTTTATGAGAAGTTAGATATATATATTGGGAGTCTTTTATGGACGTAGAGGAATTGTTCGAACAATCAAAACAATTGCCGGGATAGCCAAATAGGTCAGAATCCCCGACAAAAGAAATTCAAAAAATCTTGTAGAGGCAGTATTTGAATCATGTTTTTAATATGTATATGTGGTAGACGGCTCTTTGTAAACAAAAATTTAAAAAATAAAAGAAATGCTTAACATTTTATCATTAGAAATATCTTGTCTTCACCCTTTTGCATTACAAAGTTATCAAATTTACAAGTGGGTGGACCATTTGAGATCTATTTTTGGGAAATATTAAGAGAGTGATCTATATATGGAAAGGACAATATCTATCTTCTATTAGCTTGTACCTGCAAAAGATGTGTATAGCATGTAAATTCAACACTAAAATCATATAGTTTTCTATTTCATTTTAATTAAAAGGAAAAAAATGAAAAAACCTATTCCATTTTATGTGATGTGATTACACGGGACTTGGGAAAGGAAACCGGTCCAGGCCTTCTCTCTCTCTCTCTCTCTCTCTCTCTCATATATATATATATATATATATATAATATATATATACAGATAGATAGATAGATATACATATTTCATTTCTCAAGTTCTTGAAGTCCCCGAGGGCCATATCAACTTTATGAGAAGTTAGATATATATATTGGGAGTCATTTACAGAGGCAGAGGAATTCTCAGACAACCAAAACAATTGCCTGATCAAAGGCCAAAATCCCCACAAAAAAATTCAAAAATCTTGTAGAGGCCATACTTGAATCATGTTTTTGATATGTATATGTGGTAGAGGACTCTTTCTAAACAAAATTTAAAAAAATAAAAGGCATGCTTAACATTTTATCACTAGGAATATCTTGTCTTTACCCTTTTACATTACAAAGTTATCAAATTTATCTGAAACATTTTCTAACATGAATCATATCACATAATATAAATTAAATTTACAATAGAAGAAAAAATAAAAAATGAACAAATTTAGCCCTCCTTAAATTTTTATTGTTAATATAATTTTTATTGTAATATAATTTTTTATTATTATAAATAAATAAATTTTTAAAGACATGCTCAACGTTTTATGATTAGAAATATCTTGTATAACATTTTCCAACATGAATCATATCCCATAATATAAAAGAAATTTACAATAGAAGAAAAAATAAAAAAAACGACAATTTTTTACAATAGAAGAAAAAAATTAAAAAATCGATAAATTTAGCCATCGTTCTATTTTTATTGTTAATATAATTTTTTATTATTACAAAATAAATAAAATTTTAATTTTTTTTTTAAATAATGTGAGTGAAATAATTTATACTTCATTCAAAATCCAAAATCCATTTTCAATGCAAAGGAATTAATTTATTATTTTATCATTTTTGTATGAAGAAGATGTAATGTTATTGTTAATATAATTTTTTATTATTATTTTTTTCTCTGCAAATACTAAATTCTATTAACTGAAAGGCAAAATATTTTTACATATGAGCGAGGTATTACAGCACTCGACAAAACAAAACTACCCCATTACAGACATAAGCTGGGGAAATCAGTTACAGAGTGCAAGAGACCAGAAAGCACACATAGAGAGAGACATGCGTCGTTGAGAAGGAGAACTGAGCCAGCACAGAGACACAAAAGACATTGCAACCCACCAAATACAGAGTCATCAAATTCCCATCTGGGAGCCAATAAACAGTAGGACAATTGCATAGAAACCTGACCATAAGTCTGAGACCGAAGCCAAAACAAAAAGAGACAGTTCGAAGTGGCGTTACTTCTCTTTTGCTGGGTCATTGTCCTTCTCATCCCGAGCAGTGTCGCCATCCTTCAAACCTTCATTACTGCTTAAATTGTTGTCAAGGATAGTTATGGCATGTTCCGCTTCGCCATGAGTTTTGTCCTCAGCTGCAGGTCCTGTGTTGTCCAGAAGAGGAAGATTTTTGAGAAAAGCCTCCTGTTCATCTTTCTCTTTTTCCCAATTTTCTTTGTTGTCACTGTCCAAGGAATTCTCACTGCCAGGAGAGGGATCAGGGGTGATGCAGGCCAAGGGGGAGACAAGGTTTTCCTCTTCCGAGAGTATAAGGGTGATGTGGGCAGTTACCAGGGGCCTGTGCAGATTACTTTGAAACTTGAAGTGCGTTGTTTGAAAAGCACTATTTGGCCTAGGTTTCCAACCAGAGCTAACAGAAGGCCCAGCTTCATGGGCAGGGGAGGGATTGAATGGTTCTATTGCTGTTTCCATGGCAAGACCAACTGGAGGATGCAGACGGTTGTCACGACGCCCCCCAGAACGATGCCTCTTGCCGGAACGAACCATGATAACAGAAAGAAGGTAGGCCTCAAAAGGGTTATGGATAGGATGACCACCAGGACGGAGTCGGGTGAGGCAAGATGGACACCCAACAGAGCTAGCGACCAACACCACAGTATGAATGAGCGTATAGACAACCACAAAGATAGCAGACAAAGACAGAGAGCAAAATTCCATAACAAGGGAGAAAGTACCCTTAAGAGAGATGGCTTTGAGCCTGTGGCAATGCACGAAATTTAAGCCATCACCCACAGCTCCCGTAAACCTAGTTCTAATGCTGCGCAGTAGAGCACAAAGCTGGGTGAGTGAACCATGGATCGGCATGATTATAACAGGACGCATATTGCATCGATCAACGCAAGACTTAAATGCAAATTCTCCTCCCAATCTCGCATTAATATTCATTCCTTGCTCGCATGAGGTTACGTCCCAGGAGGCCACGCTACTCTACAACTGGCAATACTGGGCATTAACTTACTGCATGGAGATCTGCGGTACCAATGATGCCACCCGGATCCAGGATATAATTTATTATTATTATAAATAAATAAAATTTGATTTTTTTTTAAATTATTGCCAATGTAAAATAATTTATACTTCATTCAAAATCCATTTTCAATGCAAAGGAGTGAATTTATTATTTTATAAATTTTTATGAAGAACATGTCATATTGAATTGGATGAACATTGCCATTACATATAAAAAAATTATATAAAAATAATGAAATGATTGGTAAGTATTGCATTGAAACTATTATTTGAACCAAATTAAATCATTTTTCATATTAGCTTTTGAAATGATCATGATATTAAGTAATATTGGAAGATGAAACCTTATGAGCAATGGAAAATAAACAATTTTCTTGTCTAAATTACCATTTGTGGATGAGTGGACCATGTGAGATCTATTTGTGGGAAATATCAAGAGATTCAAAATCCATTTTCAATGCAAAGGAGTGAATTTATTTTTTTATCCTTTTTTTTATGAAGAACATGTCATATTGAATTGGATGAACACTGTCATATAATTATTTTTTATAAGAATAATGAAATGATCGGTAAGTATTACATTAAAATTATCATTTGAACCAAATTAAATCATTTTCATATTAGATTTTGAAATGATCATGATATTAAGTAATTATTGGAAGATAAAACTTTATCATTTGTAGAAGAGTGGACCATGTGAAATCTATTTGTGGGAAATATCAAGAGAGCACAATTTATAGGTGAGTGGACCATTTGAGATTTATTTTTGGGAAATATTAAGAGAGAGATGTATATATGGAAATGACAAGTTGTAGTAGGGATTAACATTTACATGTATGTTTTTGTGGAATTGTGGTTTAACATGTATTTGTATGTTTATACAGAAATATGGTTTTACTGTTTCTGAGAGTGGTGTGATATATTTCATGTTTTAATATTGTTAAAATAGTTGGAATTGAAAGACCGATTGAACAAAGCCCCACAGGAGTAGGCGAGTTGGTAATCACAATGTGGTGAAGTTCATTAGAAAGGCGAGCTCCGTATTGAAGGTCACGAGTTCAAATTCCTCGGACTTACCCTAGAGCTGTATAGAGGGGTGGGCGCAGCTCCCAGTGGTTATAGAGGTACCGATAAGAATTGACCCTATGTAACGCGAGTCGCGAGGCGCGGGCCCAGCTCCCAGTGGTTATAGAGGTAGCGATCAGAATCGACCCCATGTAACGCGAGTCGCAAGGCTGCCCCTATTGCCCCTGTTGCCAATTCCACTGTAATAAAAGAAAAAAAATACCTGTTGAACAAATTTATAGAACTTTTGGACTAGAGAAGTGATATATTTGTGTGTTTATATGGAATATGATTAGACTGTTTGAAGACATAGCAACGAATCCAAATGTAATGAAGTTGCAAAAAGATATAATAAAATATTTGAGGATGAGAAGAAAGGAAGATGAAGACGCTATGCCAAATATTAGAACATTTGAGCAAGGGAAACAAGAAATTGGCCTCTTGTTAAAAAAGGAGGTGGCTTTCATTTTTATTGACAATGTTTTGCTTCGAGAGGAGGTTGAACAAGGCCGAGATGCACTTCAAGAGCTGATGCCTCAGGATATAGGGATTGCAAAACAAACTGAGGTTGCTTATCATTGTACATGATAGTAATGCAGTGAGAATGCACGAAGAGCAAGGAATACAAACAAAATTTATCCTATTGAAAGCCTTGTCAATGAAAAGGCAATGGAATTTTTCAAGCAAAACAAGATAGTCAAGGCATGTGGAGGAATTCCAAAGCTTTTGACTGCGGCCGTAGGATTCATAAGTTCTGAAGCAAATGTAGAAAAAGCTTACAGAACAGTTATGGAAGAGAGCAAAACAAACTATCTATCAACTCACACCATGTACAGTTTTGTCACTCCAATAGCTTCTGCCTCAGAATATGGGGATTGCAAAAAAATTGAGGTTTCTTATCACTGCACATGATCAAAGGCTTATGGTCAACTAAACAACGATCCATTCTATATACCTGCATCAAAACTCGATTTGATGTGTAAATATTTAAGATTTATTACACTTGGACCCTTGATAGATGGAGAGGGAAAATGTAAAAGAATATTTGAAAAGCTAGTTTTTTCAGTGTGAAAAATCGTCTTCGCCAAGCTTTCTTTGTTCCTGAAAATTAGACGTGCCTCTTCTCAAAGTCTGATTTTTGAAAATAAGTTTTGGATTCACTACAGTTGCCAACAAGCTAATTTCTCCAAGAAATATCAGATGATTTGTACAAGGAAGCTAAGAAATCACCAAAGTAAAATCCTTACAAAACCCCATGATATTTATGATAATTATAAAGCATGTGAAACTATACGAAAGAAGATACATGTTACTGAAGGGGTTTCTGTCGGCTAGGGTGACGATGAGATAATCCAAAGATTGAAAAATGGATAAACCTCGGAATGTAGGTAGCAGTTCAAAGATCCAAATTTTGATCCTAAAGCTCCAACAATGGAATTGTAATATATTTGGGACAACGCAAACTATAGGTACGCCTCCCACTCTTCTTTGAACAGAGCTCTCCAACACTACACCAAGTTGTAGGTGTGTTCTATCGAATTATAAGGGGCAACGTCTTGCTTCCTAGGGAGAAGACTCGGACTCGTCACAGTTTTATAGAGAATATTTCGAAGCAGGGCTTTAATAGTAATTATGAACTCTGGCGGATTGGTTTCTGCACTGTTGCAAAAAACCTATTTTTAAGAAGAACGTAAAAGGCAAAACGAAACCATTCCAGTTTGAACATCATCGTAACTGACTAATACCAGTCGAAAATCAATCTAATGGTCTAGACTATTTTAATTGTCTAACATCGAAATCAATGGCTCACCAAGTTACAAGTGTCCTAGGGGGAGAGTTATTTTCGTAGGAAATGATGGCATAATAAATATATTTAAAATTTAAAATTACTATAGTTTGTTATAGGTCAAGTGGATAAGCCATGTTTATTTTCCGTTGCCTTTTTGTTTTTTGTTTTATTTGAATTGAAATATATATTTATTTAACAGAATTTAAATATTTTTTGTTTTGATAATTTTTATTTAAATATTATGTAAATAATTTTTAATATTTTTTTAGGTTTAGTAAGTGAATCTACATTATGGTTAAGAATTTTTTAAGTACATCACTATTTATTTAGGACTTGTGAAAATAATTTTTTAATAAAATTGCAGTTATATATTATTTAAATTATAATTATAAATGTATATATAAAATAATATTTTAAAAACTATATGTAATTTTTCAAAAATTATATGTTTTTTTTGAGGGTGGGAAACTTATCATACTTTTGTGGTCAAATTTTGATATACATAGTTCATAGCTATCTCCATATTGTAACAAGTATGTATTGAAACTAGATTTCTATCACTGTCGTTAACACATGAGAACTACAACAATATTAGTGTATTTGTTAATTTTCTCCATATACTTTGGTCAAACCAGCAGTGGAGTAGTCACTTGTGGCTTCTTTAGTGGTGGAATAACTAGTCCGTATAGGGTGCAAGCCACGCGGAATAACTAGTTCGGAGGCGAATGTTTTCACTCATATTCTTTAATAAAATTGCAATTATATATATATTTAAAATTATATTTATAAATTTAATATATAAATATAACATAAAAACTATGTTAATTTTAAAAATTATATATTTTTAAAGCCGGGAATTTATTATAATCAAGCAGATTTTTACTCCTTCAAATACCTGCTATATCCTTAGATGGTTAACCCTTTTTCCTTAGATGGTTAACCTATTTTCCGAAAAAAGAAACTCTTATTCCTAATCTTTTATTTTTAGTAGAAAAAAATATATACTCAAAACTAAACCCTAAAAATGGTTGCTATTGTCTCTTATCAATATTTTTATCTAAGGTCTATCCCTTCGACTATATCTCGCTCTTTTACCATTCCGGTAAATCATGTTGTTTCTCTGATTGATAGGCCCACTCATTAACATTGAAGTTTCCTTTTCTTTATTATAATATCTTTTTAGAATTTTTAACTATTAGTTCATTTTATTTCCGTAATTTTATTTTACTAGTATATATCCGTTAACGCCATATATTAGTAATATGGTTTTGCTTATTAGGGTAAAGTATATTGTAATTAATGGATTGATATTATTTGTTCAGTTTGATTTGATATGATATTTAAAAAAAATATTGTTGGGAGTTTTAACAATAAATTTTATTTCTATTAAATTTCAATGTTTAGAAAAATTTTAATATATTAAATTTCTTTATAATATTAAAAAATATTTAAATTTTTAAAAATATACAAATTACCTTTAAAATTATTACAAATTAAAAATAAAATTAAATAATATATATCTAATTTAAATGTTTCAGAATCTCAATTTCCTTGACCAGTTTATCATTTTCAATTATTATATATATATGATATATATATATCCAAAGATTCATTTATTATCCCTAGTGGAGTTAAAATTTCATATATTTATATAGATTTTTTTTTTACATTTATTATAAATATTATAAGGAATCACCACATTATATAAAAAATCAATTAAATAAGTATATAAATATATTTTATATGGGATTAATTTAATTAAATTAACTAATAAATAATTTTCTTATAATAATTAGGACCGAGACGCTTTATTATACTTTAATTTTATCAAATATAAATATTAAAGTTATAATAATGAAATATTACTATAAGATTTTAAATTCCATCATTATTAATTACATTTTATAGTTTACGGATCTTTTATGCGATCCTACTATTGTTGGAATGCTATTAACATGATATTTTATGCAAACTTAATATATATGACCTTACTATTGTTTGAATATGATTAACATGTATTAGTTGTGGTATGGGTTCACTTTGCAGATTTTGCAGATTTAGCGAGAGCCCGGGAAGTAGTAGATCAAGAGCATATAAATGGGTCTACGGATTACGATAATAAGGAGATAAACGTTCTCCAACAACCTTGTGCATCCTTCGATAAGGAAAAAGGACGGAATTATTTATCCGTAAGATACTTATGACGGTTGGTTGGTTCTTCATCTTATATCTAATTTTTATTAATCAATCTTCTCTTACTTTAAGTATAGAAATTCTTCAATTAATTAATATTGGGACAGTTTATATTTTCAAATATAAGTTTTATTTTAATTATTAATTAGTTTATTTAATTATATTATTATATAAAATTAACATTTATGACTGAGAAAAAAATTAAATTTATATAATTATTAAACTTCTTAATTGGATATATTTAAAAATTTTAAAAATTTAATGAACAAAATTTTTGTCTATTAAATTCTAAAATATTGCAGAAATTTAAAATTTACATTTGAAAATTTGAGATATTTAGTTAACCATTTCAGAAGACAAATAAAGATCTCACTTTAATCTGTTTTAACAATTCTTATATTATTTTATCTTCCTTAATTTATTGCAAATTTAATTACTTTAGCAAAGTCAATGGTTAAACATCCCATTACCAACCTATTTTATTCCATTGTAAACATTAAAATAATTTCCCACTTTCATTCTACCCAATTCAATTCTTCTAACCTAATGGATGAACCTGGAAAGGTTTTCGTGCCATAGGGTTTAACGCCATACTGAGCTTGGTGGCAACGGTAGTTATCCACGTAGCTTTCACCTACTATACTCTTCTTGTAAGTATGTTGTTCATTGTAATGTTTACCAATAAAGCTCCAACATATTTGAATTATGATATGTTGGGGAGCAGGAATGGATACCATCTCTGAAACTCCCCATATACATTGACAACATCCATAAGGCAAAGCATCAGAGACGTACGATACTGAAGGGAGGTTCGCTCCTGAAAAGTTTGATGCCATCTTTACACACCCCAACCAACTCAATTTCATGGAGATACAGTGCACGCTCAAGGCCAATAGGAATGCAAATGACTTTCTTTGATGGTAATGACAACTATACCTTTTCTGTATATTGAATCTTCATCGCACATTTCAAGAATATATATATAAAAAAAATAAAATTATCAAATCTCTACTTTATCGAATTCTGAAATATTTTGTAAATCTACAATCAATAGATGAACTAATTTGATTATGGTATGGAACATTTCTGGACCGCCCATGGGCGCAGCTGAACTGGAATGGACGTTTCTGTACCTGATCGGCAAGAACAAGGAAGGCTTTGTTGAGAAAGAAACGATGAAAAGAATGTTCGATGGGAGCTTGTGGGAAATATTGGCGAAACAGAATTCATCTCGCAAAAGACGCTAAATGTCTGCTAATAAAATTATGTGGTCATCTCTAGACCAAGAAATAAGGGCATGTTGCCCCGTCTGGCTAATAGCATTTCATTTATGAATAAGGAAGTAAAGACATGATGCCCCGTCCAATCGGATATCGTGACGAAATTGTGAAATGTAATCTGTTACACTTGCTTGGTCTAATTTGTGCAAAGGTGAATTCGGCAATGACATATTCAAAAATATTATTTAAATTTTATTAGTCATATATATTTTAAGGGAGTTGTCTATAATGCGATTTTTTGGAGATTCTGGTGATGGAATCCGGCGGAAGAAATGAGGTTAAATCTTGATTTTTAGCAGTTAAAATGGTTTTTTAACTGCATATTTGGATTCAGCGCCCTGAAAAACCCCTGGGAGCCATTGATTGTGCAGAAACTAGCTATCAAACTTGGGATTCCAATGAATTGCTGCCGGATTTTGACCGGAAAAATCCGCCAGAAAAACTTTCAAAAAGTCGCATTATAGACTACTGCAATTA
>APFE030973283.1:230696-241574 GCA_000404065.3 Pinus taeda
GTTTTATAAAGCATATTATTGATGACGGGGATGGAAGTTTTGTTTTGTTAAGACCTTGTTAAGAAGTATTATACAAACATGAAATTCAAGGTTCAAGTAGTTTGTGGGTTAGTGAATATTGGAGACTTATCTATTGTGAATTTGTTTTATGTGTGATTAATAATTGTGGAGACTTATCTTTGGTGAAAGTTTATGATGGATTAAATTTATCTATGATGAATATTTATGGTGTCACAAACTTTTATCTAGTTAGGTATATATTAAATCAAAAATAACTATGCAACAATAACATTTCAAGAATTCTATTGCAACATAATTTATTTTTAATTTTTAATTTATTTTATTTATTTTTATATTTATTTTTTAAGCTATAATCACTTAACAAAAAATGTCAAAAGTTTGTCCTAGCAAGGGGAAGCTGAGAAAAATTACTTTATAATTTTATGAGGAGTTTTTGTGTAACCCACAAATAGCCCCAACTCTGCTATCATCTCAATCCTCTTCTTTGATTCTTTGGAGACATGGTAGTAAAAAGAGGCTCCAAAATCCCTAAACTGCGACACATTCGACTTTATCCCCGAGAAGGCCTCCTCTAGTGTAATCATACCAAGAATCTGATGAGGACTCTAGTTCTGCAAGTAGACTGCTATATTGCATGCCTCAGCTCGCAAATGTAGAGGTAAGCCTTGGTCATGTAACATAGCTCTTGTACTTGCTACAATGCTATGGGTCTTTCTCTCAGCCACCCCATTCTGCTATGGGTTGTGGGGTGTTGTCAACTCTCTTCGCATGCATTCTTTGGCGCAATTTTTTTTTGAGTTCATTCGAAACATACTCACCTCCATTATTGCTCATGAGAGCCTTCACCTTCTTGTTGGTTTCTTTCTGAACCAATTCCTTGAATTCTACGAACTTAGATAATGTCTCACCTTTCCTCCGCCTGAAGAAGACCCAACATTTCCTTGACAAGTCATCAATAAAAATGGAAAATTATTTGTTTTTGGCAGTGGAGGCTATCGAGAAAGGTCCATAGACATCAGAGTGGATCATTTCCAAGAATGCATGTGCTTTTTTCTCTCGATCATTGAATGTGGATTTGGTTTACTTCACCAAAGTACATCATTTGAATACATCCTCCTGCTCAAGTGCTCCTTTGGCAAGGCCAGTGGTTATTTTATGCATAATCTTCAAGGTGCCATGATGCAAATGGCCAAGTATTTTGTGCCAAATATCACCAACATCGTGGCTCTGCACTTTCTCTACCTTAGTGCTTAATGCAACAAAATCTTCCACATCTAGCTTATATAGGTTCTTCACACAAACCCTGATCTACTTCATCTCTCTTGTGGATATGTGCCTCAGGAATGATTTCCCTTTATTGAAGATCACATCCTCACCACGGTCTCCTAAAACTGCAACAAAGAGAAGATTCTTCTTAAGGCCTAGAAAAAACATGACATTCGAGTCTCAGAGGGAGCCCAAATCCCTCTGAAAGGTGACTGTACCAATCTTGGTTGTATTTTACCTTCTGTACACCGCCAACTCAATGTGAATCTGGAGATCAATCTCCTCTAGTTCATTGAAAAGGTCTCTACACCCTCTCATTTGTAATGAGGCACTAGAGCCCAAGTACCATACGCTCCCCATCATTGTCCTGGCCATGCATGCGATAAGGATGAATTGAATCTCAAACTATGAAGCCAAATCTTCACCTACTGCTCCTCCTGAGGTCTTATTTCTTGATTTTTTTTTGCGGATACTTCGTGGCATAGTACCTGAATTCATGAGAATTGGAGCATTTAATTTTTGAAAAATATTTCCTCTTGCCATCTTGGTTGGATTATGGTTTGGTTTGAGATTTCTTCCCCTTTCCCTTCTTTCCTTTTCCAACCAATGAAAATTTTTCTTCATCCTTGCCCTTGGACTAAGTTCCATCTCTGGTATTCCACCTTATTTACTACTGTACTAAATCAAACCATAAGTGTTTCCAATTTCGTAGTTTCTTCCTCCCATTGATCGAATCTTGGTAGCTATGCTGACTCTTGGGAAGGAATAGAAGGGCTAGGCTTACCAATTCATCATCTAAAATAGTAATACCAAATCCTGCAATCTCATCATGAACTTCTGTGAACTTGCTAAGAGATTATTGAATAGTGTCATTCTTCTGCATCTTCATAATTTTTTGAATTTTATCCTTCAGCACTAGTTTCCTATGGTCATTGATATTTTGGAATAAATCTGGTAGTTCCTTCCAGATTGCATAAGGGTTTTCTTTCCCATGAATGTTTGTGACAATGTGGTCTCACACTCCATCCAAGATTATTCTCCTCGCCTTGACTACATCTTTCTTCCATTGGGCTAGGTTGTGGGCATCATATTCTATTGGCTTTGCAACATCTCCCTTGATGTATTCTAGCAATCTATTTTCATCCAACATTGCCTCCATGCGATCCTTCCATGCAATGAAATTAAATCTACCTTCAAAGGCATACTCTAGTCTCATCTCGGTGAAGGTCATCTTCCCAACTCTAAAGAGATCCTACTACACTGAACTACAAATTTGAACCTCTTGAGAAACAACTTTGAAATTCTTTCTTTAATGTGAACCCTACTGTAATTCCATATAGAAATTATGGTGTATATTTGCAACTTCTCATTAAATTTTAATCAAAATAACAAGACACAAACCTACTCTACTGCTCTGCAAGATTCAAATCACAATTTAGAACATCAAGAACACGCATACAATGAGAAATAATGCACATGCACTTAAATTCTCTACATGCACTATCTATTTTAGGCTCACTAATAAGTTGATTGGATGATCAATGAGTTAAACAAAATTCTCACTGCATAACTGACTTTCCATTGGTTCCTCCAACAATTGGAACTAGTTTAAGTGAAAAACACATGAAATAATTGACATTGATTGCTACAAACTAGTAATCACACATGCTTAACTAAACTCTAACTCCTCCAACTCTGATTTACTAATTGAATTGACTAAAACAAGCCATGTCATACATGTTAACTACATCCAAGTTGTCTGCTAATATGGAAATTCGAATTTTATCAATTTAATCAAGGCAAAATCAAATTGAGAATTTCTTGCTGCATTTTTCAGCAAAATTTGACATACTCAATATATCTCCAAACTTAAAAGGGATAAGAATATTTATAAATGAGGACCACTTTCCAATAAAACAAGTTGAAATAAGGAAGGAGGTTCAAAAGGTAAAAGAGGCTAAAAGGATAAAGAGAATGGACAATAATTAGAAATAGGAAAATCATTATTAGGGATAGAGACCAAAATGACAGTAATAAATAGGAATTTAGAGCACTCTAATACTTCTTTGATATGGTTGTGGCTTTCCATGACACAAAGGACCTATCTTAAGTTGGATCATGAGGGAATTTGACATAATTTTTTTAATTTTAAATTTTGGAACATGATGGGTCGAAAATTTTAGGAATGGAATTTTATTTTAATGTGCAGAAATGTTGGCAAATATTAGTACTTCCCAAATTGTGAATAATTTTTTGTGATAGTTTGTAAAAGTATTTAGAATTCTAAGGATTTTTATGATATCTATAAAGTAATGGAAATTTCGAAGGTAAATTTTAATTTTACCCTATAAAATTTAGGTGAATAATTTTAAGAAAAAATAGAAATTAGTGAATCTTCTTTTTGCAAACATAATGAAAAATTAACCCATATACAAAATTTAGCCCCTTACATTTTCCTTGGCCTCAAGATGGATTGATTCATTTTGTGTTCATTTTCCAAAGGGAAATCATCTCATAAAGGAATTCGTGGAATAGGTTGTTATAAAAGAATATGTTTCTAGTCCCAAGGGTTAGCTCAAGTGCTCTAGAGCTAGACATGAACTTCATAATATTGTTGCTAATCATTGGTTTGAATCTCTACAATTCTCTTAGGGTGAGCACCCATAATCAGGGCCAACAACTACCCAACTTACCATCCATGAAATGTGGGGAAGTACTCTAAGGTTTCCCATGCTTTCATTATAAGTAAAAAAGATTGTTTCTCCTCACAATCAACTTCCCAATATAGAATACTTTTGGATCAAAATATATGACATTAATTCCAAGAGGACTTATATTTCAATTTAATATTTTTCATATATCAAATATAGATTTTATAAGAAAATTAATATAGATAAGAATTTCCCTTATAATACCCTAAAACATGATATTCATAGTCTAATGAATGAAGGTAATATCCTCTCATTAGGAAACTTTAATGATAGAACTAAAACTAACCAAGATATTCTTCTTATCAATGATTCCAACCTGAATCCTCTTTGGCCAGAGAAAGACCTTGATTTATCTAATAAAAACAACAGAAACTTTGAATACCTAATGTAGAATTTATTTGGTTCCAACTTAGTCAACCTATATAGTTCTCAAGATATTATAATTTGCAATGACATAATCAAGTGGGTAAAATGTATATATATGCCTTATAATAATCGGCGTGAGAATAGTGTCATTGATTTTGTGATATCCAATACCCTTGTTTCCAACCAAATTCTAAAATTTAACCTCTTAAATGACCATGATCTTGACTCTAATAAAAAAAATGATTTTAACTCTAAAATTTGAGATGTAAAATAGCAACATGCAAAGAAATAGTAATAGTCAAAGGCACCCAATTGTTGATAGAAGAAAAATGTTTCTGTAAAAAAGAGATTTAGATTCAAAATCGCACATCTTAATTTACAAGGGTAACAATAAAACCTGTACCATAAGTTTACTACAACCCTCTCCTCTTCCATTATCAAGTTCTTTACTAATGTTTCATATCAAAAGAATAATATCATTTCCAACCCGTAATATGATAATAATTGTAATAAACATAATTAGGGATGCTCCTAATGAAACTTTGTAAATTTTTTATAAACATAATTAGCAATTCTCCTAATAAAACTTCAAAAAATGATAAGATAAAACGTACAAAAATCTTGTTGAAAAGAAGAAAACCGTGTACATAAATAAAATGAAAAAGAAGCTACTACACTAATTTAAATTCAATTGTTTATTAAATTTTGAAATATTCCCCAGATCTACAATTAATATAAACTAATTATCATCCCACCAAAAAAACGCTACATGTGTACTAATAAAATAATGTGGTCATCTGTAGACCAAGAAATAAGGGCATGTTGCCCGGTCTGGCTAATCGGATATCGTCATCGTCATCAGATATTTGAAACTAATTTCATTTATGAATAAGGAAATAGAGACATGATGCCGCGTCAAATCGGATATCGTGACGTTATTGTAAAATGTGATCTGTTATACGTGCTTCGTCTAATTTGTGCAAAGTTGATGTCGGCCATGACATATTTAGAAATATTATTTAAATCTTATTCTTTTATTTTTATTATTATTGGTTAATTATGGATATATATTTTAAGCATCATATTTAGTTTGAATATTAAAATTTTTTCTATATTAATTAATAAAAACCTTTATGATAACGAGGATGGAAGTGTGTTCAGTATTTTCGCTTAATATATAACTAAATTATTAGGATTATTCAATAATTTGTATTTGTAAGATTTAAATATTAACCATAAACCCATCAATAATAACTCACGTTAAATTATTTTTATTTAAATACTTTATATAAAGACTATTTTTTAATATTTTTTGTTTGTTACATAACTATCTCATTTAAAAATGTTAGTGTAATTATAATAAAACAAGGAATGCAAAAGTTAAAAAAAAAAAACTTAGGAAGTTTTGGTATAATGATATTATTGTATATATCTATAATAATAAGAGTTTAAATAGGGCGGAAATTGTGTTGGTGATTAACATTTTTATAACTTATTTATTAATAATAAATATATTTTGAATACATAATCATAATATTTTGTAATAAAAGTATATGGTGTAGCTTAATTGGTGATGGCCTTGTTATGAAGTATTATATAAACATGAAATCCAATGTTAAATGTTGTGTGAGTTAATGAATCTTTGGGTTGAATATTGGAGACTTATGTATTGTGAATTAGTTTTATCTATGGTGAATAATTGTAGGGACTTATCTTTGGTGAATGTTTATGATGGATTAAATTTAACTATGTTGAATATCTATGGTATTTCCGACTTTCATGTAATTAGGTATATGTTAGACCAACAATAACTCTGCAATAATAACATTGCTAGAACTATATGGAAACATACTTTTCTTTTATTTATTTGTTTATTTTAATTTTATTTTTAATATTTTTTTAAAATTAAATCATTTAACCACAAATCTCAAAACTTCAACCAAGCAAGGGGAAGTTGAGAAAAAATTACTCTATAATTTTCTTATTATCATATGGATTCCTTAAAAAAACGACAGGAGAGGTAGAACATAAAATTGATTTAGCTACAATTATTCACAACAAATTCAAATTCTTAGAAACTAATATATTAGTGTTTAAAACTCAACTGCACAAAGGGATGACAAGAAATGGAAAATTGGAAACAATGAATTATTGAAAAAATTACACCTTGAGAGATACTATTAAAAAGTTAAAATAAAAACTAAATAACAATTTTAGCCCTAAGCAGAATGGAAGATAAATTAGTCATCAAACCTATCAAAGAGGAAATGAAAAGATAATCATGTTGGATCATGAAATCAATAAAAAAACACTTGAATTTTATAATTTCTAATATAAAACAATCGAAAGATGAGAACATATTAACAATAAGCAAAAAAAAATGGAAAACAAATGGCAAATTGAAACAACATATTTTATAGAAGTAATAAGACTGGTAAAAATGCTTGAGCATAAAGATAGATTGATCAATATTATGGTAAGCTACAGTGACTATAAATTTGTCGAAATTGTGGTGTATATTTGCAGCTTCTCATGAAATATTAATGAAAATCACAAGACACAAACCTAGACTACTACTTTGCAGAATTCAATTAACACTTTAGAACATCAATAACAAATGTGCAATGTGAAATAACACACATGCACACATTATTTTTCCAGGGGAAGAAATATGATAAAAACCCCTATGCCTAATTGCATTAATATGATGAATAGAGATGTATTGCAGTTAATTTTCTCAACTAAGCACAACCTGCAAGTGAATAACCTATCTCTCTACTCACTAAGAAAATCTTACCCAAACTTAGTCAATTTCTGCCTCTACATGATCCCCTATTTGCTTGCGGAATTCCTTGAGAAATTACGCCCCTTTATTTAGAAAATTCCTCAAGTCCTTGAGAAATTAAACCCTTTTATTTAGGAAATTCTTCAAATTGATTGTGGAATTCCCAAACTTGATCATATGACTTAAGGGAAACACAGTGAAGACTACTCTACAACTAATGTTACACTTCCTTGGAATATCCACCATATCTAGGGAACTAGAATTATCTGCATGTACTTAATGAGCACACCCGCCACTGGACTATGACGTGTACCTCTAGTTCCCCCTGAGCTAAGAGTACTTGCCGAAGGATCAACAACCTCTAATCATCCCTTCAATATGTATTTAATACCTTTCTTTCATGATAAAGTTTTCTTTAGCGGCATCCCACTTTTGTGGATATTTTCGTCCACTTGCTTAGGATTTTCCATAAAAGCCCATTTTTCTCTCCCATGGCAATTTTATGCTTTTCCAAGCTTAGGATATTTCTCCACTTAAGCAACTTAATGGATTTTTCTCTCCCATCCATCAAGCTTATCTATAATTACATCTAGAATTCTTATCGTGAGAGAATCATCCAATCTCATTTACTAATGAGATTTTATTGTTGCCTTTTTCGTTTAGCAAAAATCTCATGTCTAAGTGTCTCATTCTTTACATAATTGATCCAATATTTTTCATGGCTATCGTTCTTTCTAACGTAGTTCAATCTAACCAAACAAAATTACAAGGAAAAATATTACGTAATATGTATACTATTAAATATTAAATTGCTTTTGTCTATATACAATATATATATATAATTATTAAATCAAATAAATTATATTAAGTTGATTTTGCAAAATTGAATTATGATTTTTTATTGGAATTATTTACGTACAAATATCCAAATTATTCATACTCTCTATATTCAAGAATAATTATAGGCATTCTTGCGAACAAAAATTTGCGACAAGAATATACAATTCGAACTGGAGCTTAAACCCTTTAAGTTCTTATAGGGTGAAGAAAACTAAAAACGGAAACAATTTAACTTAAACATAATGAAAATTTATAAATGGAACACCATTGCCTCTTGGAGATGCCCTTCAAAACAATCATCCAAGGTGAAGGGCCCTTAGAGTGAAGAAGAACTTGCTTGGATAGCTTTTCCACTTGTTGATTGAGTTCCCTAAATATGTGGGTAATAGAATATTTAGGGTAATAGAAAGCCACTTGAAGGGCCATGGATAACTCATATGAAGGAGGATTCAACCATAATATTCCCACTTGACTGCAATTGTTTTCCTAATCAATTACCAATTTTAAGTCCACATGATCTTTAAAAATGGTGCTACTTTTATCTGGTGCAGAGAAAACACGCGTAAGTATTTCCGAAGAAATCTCATCGTATAAACTATTATGAAAGACTTTAATATGCAAATAGATCATAATATTAATTCGTGTGATGAATTCAATATTATTTTTAATTTTGTTGTTGGGACAGGAAAGGTAGCATTCAATGCATTTATAGACCCCGCCTGTTCAGGGTTAAGATTAAATGATGGTCAATGTAAATAAAAATTGTTAGATTACCCAGGTTAAATTTAATAAAATTAAGATAAATAATAATAACAAAAATGTTTGAATAAATAACTAAATGTTAATGTACTTTTCTTTAGGATTATTTTATTATTAATATGAAAAAACGGTATTTAATTTGTGTATAGATTATGATATGTTTAATTCAAAAATTATTATAGTTTGTTATAAGCCTAACACCAAGATCATCAAAAAGATTTGCCACCAAAACTTCTCAATTAAAAATATACTTAGCAATGAAACGCAACCAATATAGTTATCTCAAGACTTAGTTTTAATATGTTATACTTATTGAACTCCATTTCAACCATTTCTAAATATCTCCATTTCTAACTATGTCTAGATTAAAACCGAAAAAAATATATATACGAAAAACTAAACACTAAGATTATTTGAAAATTTCAATCATTAACACTAACCAGGACAACAATATGACGTACAAGGCAACGATTACTTCAAAAGGACGGAATTGTAGTGGCAGACATGCTTATCTAGAAGGGAAAGTCGCAGTATTATCGACTACGGAGAAACTGGAAAACCTTAAGTCACCTAATCTTTATTTTAATGGAAGGTCCGTGGTTGACATAGCCTGTTCGGTTTCCGTTATATAAAGAGCCTCTGTGTAGCCGAATTGTTTAAGGCTTAAGCTTGTTCGTGTGAGGTGTATTTGAGCAGGCCTGTTATAACCATTTGCCTTTTTCTTTCTATAGGAACGGAGAGAAAGCCAGGCAGCGGAGTGAAATATGGAGGAGAAACCTTCGGAAGCCTCCCTGCAAACAGTGGCGGCACGGGCACCTGTCACTGCACAAAGGAGGTTGAACACCCAGCTGCAGGAACAAATGCCAGTGCCTTGTATGTAACACAATTACCTAGTTAGAGTTATCTCTTTTGGCTTAGTTTAATTAGATTGTAAATTACCTAATAGCCATAGAATTGGTTAGAATTATCACTTTTGGCTTAGTTTAATTAGATTGTAAATTCAAGTGAATGTCGATTGCAGAATGGGCTCACTGATTAACGTTGAAATTATTAAAGTGTGATGTAATTAGTGGATTGATTTTATTTATTTATGTTGGATTTATTTAATATTTTAAAAAAAAATTTGTTTGGATTTTTTGTAAGGAATAAATGTTTACTATAATCATAAAATTTTAGTTGTATATTAAAATATTATATAAACTATAATATTACCAAAAAATGTTAATTTAAATGTTATTTAAATGAAAAAAATACAAAAATTAAAATGTTCAAGTATTAGTTTTAATAACCAGAAAACCATATCAATAAACCATGGCACTCTCAAATGATAGATGAATTTTCAAATATATATATATATATGCAGATGAATCTTGGAATGTATGTATATCGATTTTTTTTACATTTATATGAAAATATTAAGAATTAATCCAATTATATTAAAAATTAGTTAGATAGATGTATAAAATAGATATATAAATGCATTTGATAATTAATTAAGTAAATTGAATTTAAATGATAAAAAATAAATAATTTTCTATAATAACATGAATTGAAACAGATTTAATTTTTTCAATAATTTTTATGAGTAAATATTATTTAAATAGTTTAATCGCATTATTATTAATTGCCTTTTATACCGTCATTGAATCTTTCATACAAGCTAACTATTGTTTGAATGT
Source organism: Pinus taeda (assembly GCA_000404065.3). Lineage (NCBI taxonomy): Eukaryota > Viridiplantae > Streptophyta > Pinopsida > Pinales > Pinaceae > Pinus > Pinus taeda. Next base: position 241,124 of record APFE030973283.1, read on the forward strand.
TATATTTTATGCAGTCTTAATATATATATATATATCTTTATTATTGTTTGAGTATGATTAACAAGCATTAGCTATGACGTGGGTTGATTTTTCAGATTTAGCAAGAGCACTGGAAGCAGTAGATCCAGAGCATATAAATGGGTCTACGGATTACGATAATAACGGTATGAGCGTTCTCCAACAACATTGTGCATTCTTCGATAAGGACAAGGACGGAATCATTTATCCCTCTGATACTTTCAACGGTTGGTTGGTGATCTTATATTTCATTTTCATTAATCTTAGTTTTATTAAATCTATTTCATAACTTCAAATATAACGATTTTTTTTTTAATTTTTAAAATTTTTTAGTTTCACGTAATTTGAGGATGAATCATATCAATTGATTTTAAACATCGATCTAATTTATAATAATATGATTAATCTGAAAATTGTTTATCTAAATTAATAT
>APFE030973295.1:0-11332 GCA_000404065.3 Pinus taeda
GAAGCTTGATCACTTGAAGGAGATCCGTAGATTAATGGGAAAGAAGCTTAAGAAAAATGCGCCTAAGAAGAAGAAGACATCTCAGAAGAGCTATGACAGTGGGAGAATTGATTGGGGAATATGTGGAAGAAGCACTTCAGATTCAGAATCACTTCAAAATGAAGATGAACAAGCAAAAGAACTAGCAGGTACGAATTTGTTATCCTCTGGTGATACTCTTATCTATCCATTTGAAGAGGATGAAAGTGATAGCGAAGCAACTGATTTTTCTCTTATGAGTGAGCAAGAAAGATATAAAATAGAGGCAGAATTTAAAAGGCTTACAGACAAAATTAGAGATCAACAGGATCTATTAAACAAAAGGGAATGTGCCTTCAAAGAAGAAGCTACCAAACTAAAAGCTCAACTAAAGGAAGGAAACAACGTAAGGAAGTTATTCAAGGACAAGGAAGATCAATGTCAAAAGTTGCAGCATGAAGTGACATCATTAAGAAATGAAATCAATGAAAGGAGAAACAATCAAGAAACTTAGAGATAGATCCAGTTACTATGAAATACTTGAAGCTACGATCCTCTCGCTAAAGGAAGATCTTGAAAAATCAAAGAAGCAGAATAAAGATCTACTCCAAGCTCTTGAAAAACAAGAAAATGGAGATCTTCAATTAAGACATCAGTTGGAAGACGAAAGAGAAGCTGAAGGAATCATGAAGAAGCAGTATCATGAAAAGGAAGAGCAACTTCAGGCTGAGGTAAATATTCTAAAAGATAAATTAGAAGAAAAGGATAAGCTCCTACGGTTTCAAGATAGTACTAAGATCTTGGATGATATTCTTAGTAGTTAAAGGTCTCCTGCTATCAAAACTAGTCTTAGTTTTCATGAATCTATTGAAGATGAATCTAGTTCACAAAGTAAGACAAGGAACTCTAAAGAAAAATCAGAAATGCACAACAAGGAGATGAAAGGTCAAGCCCATCATCAGCCAAGGAAAGAAATTCTTCAAAGAAAATCTTTTACTCCTCCAATAAATAATGTTGAATGTTATGTATGTCATAATCTTGGACATGTTTTAGCTAGATGCAGAAAAAGAATGGTTCAAGACCATCACACAGAAAGATCATCACGTTCCAGGTACTTTAAGGGATATTGTTTTTCTTGCAATATGTTTGGTCACAAAGCTGTTGATTGCTACAAAAGGAATATAAAACAAGTAAGATGTTATGCATGTAACAATCTTGGACATATAGCAAAGGAATCTAGAAACAAACAACGGGCACCATACAAAAAGTAGAAAACATCATCACACTTGAAGATATGGAAGAAGAAGGAAGTCCAGTCGGAAAGATGTGGCATAGCGCAATATGCGGACATAATAGACTCAGGGGGAGCTGTAAGTGTAAAACTTCAGTGTCCTGAATCTCATTCGCAATTTTCATAAAGGGAAGTTGCATATATACACAAGTTGGTTACTACACAGTCGTGTATATGTTAGTTTGAAGAAAAGCAGTAGGGACAAGCTCAGGAGATAAGGTCTGATATGATTGAGTCCATTATTTGCTCTGGTTACAATCTGTTAATGATGTGTGGAAATGTCTTGATCCTAACTTGATGATGTCTTGATACTTCTTGCTGATATATGCATGATAAGGTCTGGTGTTTTTTATCCTAACTTGATGATGATGATTTCTTGATACTTCTTGTTGATATATGCGTGATCAGATATGACAGTAAACTGATAGCATAGGTTCAGGGGGAGTAGATGCTTTTAATAATGCATTGTTGGCATTATGGTTAACAGTCCTTGGTGATGATACTTATATGGCTAACTGATATATCTTTCTATGATATGGTTATGAGTTGTCCTTGACAAAATCTCATATGATTCTTGGGGTTACATAGTTGGTGTTCAGATTAGAATTGTGGTTCATTCTTTGATGATGCATACATGGTGCTTACATGGTGATCTTCATAAGGATAAGAGAAATTCAAAGCTTGAATACACATCTTCATTACCTGCTGTCGTCATATGCATAAAGATCATATAATAAAGTTTTGATGCAGGATTCCTATAGTTCTTGGCGCTCATGTGGATGAGGATTGTTGCTGGTGATGATATCAAGAAGCCTTGACAAATGATCTTGAGCCCAAGATACATAGTGTCGGATACATGAATGATTTCTCAAAGTTGCATTGTTGGAGACATGATGATGAGTTCTTACCTACGTATGTTGATTGATACAGATGTCCCTGAATGATGATACATGGATGATATACAAGATCATGCAGATCTTGATGTTGATGAGATGGTTGTGATGTCTTTCAAGAGGATGAATTGATATCTATATGCAGACATATCTCGTCACAGGCTGATGTTATACAGTTTGTTGGTCTAGATGCTATTGACTAACGCTTATGGAGTAAATCATACACTATGTATGATAGTTGCTGATGACTATCATGATCTTATTTAGATGTTTGGTCTTTGATATAAATGTCATAACAAGACTCTTGATGTAATAATTTGTCTCTCTCTATTGTAGTCATTGGTCATATGATGTAATTTGTACCCCCACTATGCATGGGAAGGATGATGTAATAGTGCAGTCATGTATAACCATTTGGTATCTGGTTTACACCCACTTGGTTGAGTCGATGAGTCAATATTGGTATATCCCCACTGGGTTGGGTGATGAATGTATGTATGAGTCCTTGGTGATAGGAAGGTCATTTATGATAGAGTCATGTTTTTCGTGTAGAACATATTTTTGCAGACATTGCTTACAGTGACGGGGAGCATGAACAACACATTTCAGCAAAGTAGGTACTTCAGTATGTACTCAGAGGGAGCATGGTCAGATTGGTACACCTCGACTCATTCAGATTTTTCAGCAGGTACTCAGGGGGAGTATGGTCAGCAGAATGGTTTCAAGGAAAGAGAATATCTTGGTCCGCCCTTTGCCCTTGATGTCAAAGGGGGAGAGTAATTTGGTGTTGTTACCATCAAGTCCAAAGGGGGAGATTGTTGGCATTATGATGCATGTGTTGTACTTGATGGCAACCCACTCATAGAAGAACAACTCTCTTATATAACTAGATGAATCTACAGAAGAGATATCAGATGTGACAGATCATAGTGCAGCAGGTCAGTAACAAAGAATTGATGATCAGACTCAAAGAATGAAGAAAATGCGATCTCCGCAGGTTCCTGTTCACAAAGCTGCGGTCCTCGGCTGGTTCCGTAGGTGCGCCATTGAAAAGATGCGGATAGGTTCGCAGGTGTATCGAACAAAAAGTGCAGACATAAATTACACGCACTTTCATGCAAAGAAACACACGCACATGGGAAATCTTATGATTGGTCCATGGTATTTAATCTGACAGTTTTGATCCTATGGTTTTGGTCCATGGTTTTGCATCTAAAGATTGAACCCAGGTTTTGGGTCCCTAGTATTGGATCTCTATGGATTTGGACCATGGTTTTAGTAAGTCCTAGACTATAAAAAGGAAAGGAGATCATTTGGTTGGATAGAGTTGTGTTGAATATCTTAAGAAGCATAAGATCTAAAATACAGATGACCTGTTGGTGAGATATAGCTGGATCTGAATCAAGGAGAAACTTGAGTATTACAAGTCGGATCTACTGATGGGTCAAGATCTCTTTGGCGCATGATCAGATCTATCCGATCGGAGGCCAATGATGAAAACCTCGCGTTGAACACGAAGAACCTGCCATTGAGGCATGCAGGCTCCAAGTTACCTGAGGGGAGTCGCTAGGTCACTCCTGGATAATGAGCTGAAGTCAACAGGAAGTGATCTTTATCGAAGGTGGGCCATAGTGTTTCCCACATCATCGATGCGAGACGGGAAGAGACAAACTTGTTTCGTGTGAAATATCAGAGGGAGGTTATATTTGCAGAGGTCAACTTCTCTTGAACATATCGGTGGCACAATGACGGATTTGGCAGTATTTGGGGGTCAAATGATCAGAGGTCGTAACGAAAGGACAATGAGCAGATGAGTGGCCAAATAGGATAACCCAAACCCATGGAGGCAAAAGTGAAGCGAGATGAGATGTCCCCACCCAGACACGAATGCAAACAGTGCCATGTTCAAAATCGACATACTGCCGATGACGACGATTACAGTTCCTTTATTTCCCCCACCATCTCTGGCGAGTACCCCGATTATTTTTGGATGACAAGCTTGACAGGGATAGCATATGCTTGGAGAGCGTCATTTCGACGGAGTCTGATGTCATTAAGTTTTAGCGAGTCTGACAAAGGAAGAACTCGGCGTCTTTTCATGTTTAGAGAGTTTGAAAAGACAGCTGAAAAGGAAACTCCAGGGGGGTGCTTTTTCGTAAAGTTGTGTCTCTCGAGCCCGAAAAAGTATAAAACGATGCTCGAAAGAACCGCCCGATCATTACGACTGAGGAGTACTTTTCGTAAATAGTGACATCGACCTGAAAAAGTAAAAAAGCGACCGATATCACGTCGTTTTAGAACCAATAACGAGTGTGAAACGACAAACACCCGACAATCTTTATTATTTTAAACGGTCGAAAAAGAGCTTTAAAACGACCGCCTCTCGTTCCTTTAGACGAGCTGAGAGGAGGCTCGGCAATCTTTTCTCGTTTCATGTCGGAAAAGAGCTTAACGACGACATTTTTTGGATCAAGTGTATACGAACCCACCATGACTTTGCCGGTTCCGAGGACCTGCACAAGACAAATATCCGCGTAAACCTGTTCGATATGTCGAAAAATCATAATAAAACATGTATTAATCACATCCAGATTGAATCCATGGCAAAACTATAGTAAAAACCCACATTTATAAGGATTTTTAGCCAAATTTAGAAATTTTACTATAAATAGGAGGTTTGTAAAATCATTTTTACCATTTTACCATTGGAGCTTTGAAGAACGTTGAAATACTACAAAGTTGACGGAGCTAATTCTTCCTCATCCGGACACTGATTTCCTGACCGTTGATTCCAGGTAGGTTCCTCTTGTCCTGCGCTTCATTTTAGTTATGTTTTTATGCAAATCCACCGTGGGATTTGGCCATTTGGCCAAATTCTTTGAAAGTTGGAGCGCTCGCGGTCAGCGTGGATTTCCCTATCGGGTCCGCGCTGATCGGGTTTTCCAACACGCACCACATTCTGGGTCAGCGCGAAAAACCCGTGTCCTTCCGCGCTGACCCAGCAAAAAAAGCACTAGCAGCCATTTCCAGCGCGACTGTTTTAGAAATAGTCGCGCTGGCGCTGTGACATATAAAATTTTCAAATTTAATTGCCAATTTTTACATGCAGGCTACCTAATGACTTTTGGGTGACTTTGCAGGGCATTATGGCTTTTACATGGCAGGAGAGGGACCATGATAATGCTGATATCGCCGCATTTGCCGATGCCGGATGCCGCAATGCAATGCGGGCATCCGGTTTGATGAAATTCTTCCTCACTTCGCGGTTGAGAGCTCAGCCAGACTTGCTGGAGCTGCTGATTAGAGCATGGAACCCAGTGGATGGGAAATTCACCATCCGGGGTCGAGACATTGAGTTCGACTCCACTGATATTTATTTTTTGACTGGGTTGTCTCGCCAAGGCGCGATGCCCATCCTGGAGGGGCAGCGTCCTAGCGGCGAGACGCTAGATCAGCTGATGGCTCGTGTCTGCCCACAGGCGGTCAAGACACGAAGTGGGAAATGTAGTATCCCGTCGGTGGGTGTTGGTGAGCGTGCTGACATAGTCCTTCGCACCATACTTTTCCTGGTTACGTAGGCAGCAGGGAGCCTGGCGAACCATGAGGCCTCAAAGGCCAATCTCTTGCTTGCCCTGGAGTGCTTACAGCCCACGATCATTAACTGGGCGGCAGCTGTGACAAACAGCATGAAGAGACAGCTGAACGGCTGTCGACGCGGAGAGTCGAAGCAGTTTGGCTATGGTTCTCTTCTGCTCCCACTGATGTTTGAGCAGGTGCCAGCCCTCTGGCTACAGACCATGGTACTAGACCCGCCATGCAATGCGCAGGAGATGAGGGCCACCAAGTGGTCTCGGGTCATGCCTCGCGGAGGTGGTGGACGTTCAGTGTCCTGGGGCCTCTGCTTCAGAGAGTGGCTAGAGAGCCAGATCATTTTCGTCGAGGACTGGCCGTAGGCCAGTATCGACTTTCGTGGTGACCCAGACATGCCGCTGCCTGCAGGAGAGCAGTGGGATGACGGAGGTATGACAATTGATCTTTTTATTTTCATTTATATGATGTTTTTGTATTTTTCATGTATATGTCTTAATAAATGCTCATGCTGTGCAGATGTAGGACCCGTGAGACCCCTCGGCCTAGCACCAGAGGCATGGAGGGCAGATCAGGGTGCCGGCGCCTTGGCCTTGGCTCTAGTAGGAGGGGACCAGGCGGAGACAGTGATCCACAACCTGGAGGGGTTGCTAGCAGGAGTTCCAGACTACCAGGGGATCGAGGAGGTCCCCCTGGCTGCACAGATCCACACAGTGGGTGTGGAACCCAGGATGCACCGCTTATTGAGGCAGGTGGCACGAGCGGTGGCATGCTATAGAGAGCATAACCCACCACAGTAGATGCCTAGATTTCATTTCCACTATTGTTATTTTGAGAGACATACGTCTCAGATGTACTGAGAACGTTTTGGATTCATGGGACATATACACTTATTTTTTGAGCGCCTTAGTGCGCCACACGATATATATATATACATGGTGTTTTTATTGTATCTTATGCTTCTTATGTTTATGAATTTACATGTTTCGCAAATGTCTGTCTAATACATAGTTAGCCAATGCATCAGTTACAGCATTAAGTCTTCTTGGAAGGTGATGATAAGTAATATAATCAAAATCTCTTTCCAATAACTTAACACGTAAATACAGCCTTAATATGCGATGGTCTCTGACGGAATATTGTCCATTGAGTTGGTGAACTACAAGCTGTGAATCCAAGTTTACAAGCAATGAGCGGATCCGAGGTTAATCGCTTCGGCCAATAATTCAATTACAACACTATATTCAGCTACATTGTTCGTTGTACAGCCTAGGCACACACCTTGAATGTCTACCAATTCACCATGAGGATCGTAGATCACCCATGCCGCAGACGACAGATTGCGAGTGCTGCGAGAAGCACCATCAGCGAAACCAACGTAAGGTGATCCAGACATCTGTGCAGAAGCAAAAGACACAATAAGCAGCGATCACGCCGGCTCACTAAGACAAAAATCAAAACAAACACGCACACACACAAAACATACTGAAAAAGGTATATGCATGTAAAAATAAATGAGAGAGTGCCTGGACTCAGGTGTAATACTTTTTAAGATATAGCCCATTACGGGGCCGGTCCAGGGGATTGCCTTCGTAATTGATCAGCTCGTAGGCGCCTTTTTGTAGAACTCTTTTTACAATGTAGGGCTCGTGCCACATTGGCTCGAGTTTGCCTGCTCCTAGCTTATCACTAGCCTGATCGTAGAGCAGCACCAAGTCACCTTCAACGAAAGAGCGAGGATTAACCAAGTTGTCGAAGTGAGTTTTTACTCGCTTCTTTTGAGCTTCTATAGCAAGGGAGGCTAGACGACGTGTCTCATCTAGTCTTTCCAGGTAAAGAAGCCGCTCTTCTGCGGGGGTAGTCTCGGGAAGTAACTCGACGGCTAATTTTAGCGAAGGAATCTCGCACTCAATTGGAAGGGTTGCCTCCAGCCCATATACTAGCTGGAAAGGAGTGAAGCCGGTGGCATCCTTCACTGAGGTCCGGTAGGCCCACAATGCGGAAAACAACATCAAATGCCAATTGGACTTATGCATGCTGACAGTTCTCTGAAGCATCGTGACCAAGACTTTGTTCACGGCTTCAACTTGACCGTTGGCCTGAGGATAGTATGGTGATGAACTATCATGCCTAAGTCCAAGTTGGGTTGTTAATTCGACCATCACGTGATTACGGAAATGCTTTCCGTGATCAATGACAATGGCTTGTGGAACTCTAAACCGAGAGATAACATGGTTGAAAATAAACTGCGCCACCGTGTGACCATCTTCGGACAATGTGGGCATCGCCTCGGCCCATTTTGTAAAGTAATCGATAGCAACGATGATGTAACCGTGCCCCCTGGCTGAGTGAGGGTTACATGTCACATAATCAATGCCCCACTTAGAAAAGGGGCCAACGGTCACAACGGGGTGCAGAGGGGTAGCAGGAGCACGCATCTTCCGCTGGTATATCTGGCATTCGTGGCATGAACGGACGGCGAGAATGCAGTCCTTAAAGATAGAAGGCTAGAAGTAGCCAGCACGAAGGATTTTTTGTGCGGTAGCGTATCCGGACATGTGATCACCACAAGCACCGGAGTGGCAGTCATTTAGAACTCTTTCAGCTTCTTCGAAGGTGAGACACCGACGAAGAACTGAATCAACCCCAAGACGGTATAGGGTGTCCCCAACTATGCGATATGGCTGAGCTTGGTGACGGATCTGCTGACGAGCATCTTTCGAAGTCTCAGGGTGGAAGGAGGACGTCTGTAAATAGACGATTCTGTCCCCATACCATGGATCGAGGGTGCTGATCAGGAAAAGAGTTTCATCTGGAATTGATTCCTCTATCTGCGAGGAAGCAACGGCGGATGGCAAGGAGCATAGCAGTTCAGCAAAAACAAGTGATTTCTTGGACTTGGCTGCAGTAAATTCCAAGTCGAACTCTTGGAGGATCACGATCCACTTTGAGTACTTTCCCCCCAGAAATTGTCATGAAAGAATATATGTCATGGGGTTACAATCTGAAATCACTGTAGTAGTACGCAGCAGAATGTAGTGGTGGAATCGTTGGACAGCGCAAACCGTGGCAAGAGCCAACTTCTCGACATATGCGTATCGAGTTTCCATGTCTAATAAGTTGCGACTAAGATAATAGATGACATGCTCGATGCCATGATCGTCGTCTTGAACCAAAACCATGCCGATAGTAGTATCGGCAGCACCCAAATAGAGCGTATAATCACGATGGTAATTCGGAGGCTGCAACAAAGGGGCGGAGACCAGGAGAGTTTTAAGATGAGTAAATGACTCCTCGGCTATGGCATCCCATCGGAATGGGGTGTCACGCTTCAGTAACCGGGTGAAACCCTTTTCCACTTCGACATAGTTTGGTATAAATCGTCTTAGAAAATTTGCTTTTCCCTGCAGACTCTGTAATTGCCGCAAAGTTGTAGGGGGAGGAAGATTCACGATTTCCTCGACTTTCAGAGGATCCAGGCGGATGCCCTCTCGGGAGACGATAAACCTGAGTAGTCGACCTGATTCTACGCAGAAGACACATTTGTGTGGATTTAAACGAATATTATAGTGTCTGCAGCAAAGAAAAATTTCACGAAGGTGTGATGGATGGTCTGCACGTTTAGCTGAATGAGCCGGGAGGTCATCCAGATATGGCTGTACGATGTGCCTTATATCATGAAAAGCATACGACATCGCACGCTGAAAAGTAGCACCGGCATTTTTGAGGCCGAAGGGGAGATTTTGATAAGCAAAGGTGCCCCAGGGACAGATGAAGGCTGTCTTATGTTGATCTGCTGGAGCAATGTTGATCTGGTTGTAGCCAGAAAAACCGTCCATGAACAAATAAATCTCACTACCCGCACACTCGTCGATGAGTTGATCAATAAATGGAGTGGGGTAGTTGTCCTTTGGATAAGCTCTGTTGATATCACGGTAGTCAACGCAGACACGGATGGTGCCCTGTTTTTTATCGACAGGGACAATGTTTGAGACCCATTCTGTCAGTGGGATAGGATAGATAAATCTCGCCTTAAGAAGCTTTTCCACCTCTGTTTTGATGGCTGCCGCCTTGCGGGGGTGCACGGGACGCAAACGTTGGCGAACAGGTTTGGCCCCGGGATACGTTGGTATCTCATGCACGACTATAGACGGATCAGTACCAGGCATCTCTTCATATGACCATGCAAAAACATCGCAAAATTCGCGAAAGAGAGCGATATAAACTTGAATCTCCTCCGGAGTGCAGGTCACTCCAATGAAAATATTCTCGACGATCCCTGGTTTGACAGAGATTCGATCTGGTTTGAGTTCTGCGTGATATGTTTAGATTTCCTTCTGACATTGTATTTATAGACTTGAATTGGCGTCTAAGGGGTTGAGAAAGGGAGGACATAGCAAACCGCCGCGAGACACAAAAGTTCCTGGGAGTCGGAGAAAGGAAGAACGGTGGTGAAGAGGGAACCACGGTCGTTCATCCAGAGACATCGTCTCTATAATTGCCTCATCGGAAGGAAATGTTTCCTTTAATGGATCCGAAGAGGTGTATTCTTCTACCCAAGGGGGAAAATCATCTGAGTCAAGCGCCCCACATGAGACGGTGGGTTCCGCATAAGAAGCCGATGCAGCGACAATTTCAATGTAGTTGAGCTCGGGTGGGCTCAACGGCATCTCCTCGCCCCAAGGTTCTATCTAGTCGATGGATGGAAGGATCCAGGGGTCAGAACGAACCGAGATCATCGAGATCGAGGTGAAGTTGGGAGGTGGGAGGGAAAAAACACCCATAAGGGCGGGTTCTTTGAAGAGCCCGGCTCCCGCATTTTCATAAGGTACTGAGGTATGCTCAATGAAGGGTACGTTTCCTTCAGAAGAGGAAACAAAAAATGAGAGTTGATCAACCGTGACAATTTTCCCTTGATGGGGAAATCGAATGACACGGAAGAGAGACGAAGCTACAGCACGCATGGCGTACGTCCAGCTTCGGGCCAGAAGAAGATTATATGTAAGACTGGTGTCTACAACTTCAACTTCAACTTCTACGGTTTTCCCTTCTAAGGTAATCGGTAGCCGTTGAAGGATACCATACAGACGAGACTCTCTCCCGTCGAACGCTTCCAAGGTCGTCGGGGACTGACTCAATGTCGGAGACCCGATGGCTTTCCAACATGCAACAGACATGATGCAGGTCGAGGTACCCTCATCAATAACCGTACAATGGATTGTTTTAGGATTGATAACGACTTGTATAAGGAAAGCTATCTAATGAGGCAGTCGCGGCACATGACTCTCGAGATCAAAAGTGATTAAATCCGAGTCCGCTGGGTCTATGCCACCGATGGTCGATAGTAGGGACTTCCTCTGGGGGGGGCAGCTCTGAAGGACCTCTAATGCGGACATGGCAGATGGAGCCTGTGCTAAATCCTCCATGATGCTGTAGTGCTGGGCAGCACGAGCATTCGGGTTATAGGAAGACCTCCTGAGTACCCCTTTGGGAGGGGGTCGGATTATCGTCTCGGTGCTTGGCCTCTCGATATGGAGTGGGC